>KK499789.1:1808631-1849013 GCA_000688715.1 Glossina pallidipes | reverse complement strand
TATACACACATGTGTGTGTGTGGGTCCAATATACGTGTGGGCTTACCAAATGTACTGGTTTTTTATTTAAGTTCAAATTTTGTTTTTTTATAATTCATTTTTAGAGAGAGATTACTTACCTACCTACCATTCACTCTGCCACAATTCAATTCATTAGCTTCTTTACGTACGTATGCCTGCACATGCATGCATGCACTGTATTCGTAGTGTTTGTTGTTGGGGTTACTTTCTTGAGTTTAGCCTTTTACTTTTCTCCTCTAACTGTGCACATATGCGATTACAAATATGCTCGCCTATGAATATTTATTTCACACTTCTTTTTATGAAAATCAAAAGAAAGATATAAAGGGTACGTAGCATTGCCTACACATGAGGTACATATGCATGCGCATATTCATGCTTACTTTAGCAAAACAACTGACAAACGCACAAACATAGTTATCTCTACTACACTACTACCACCCATACCTGGCTATGATGTGTGTATATATACATATGCATACACATCACATATATATACACACACTTGAATTCATCAATATTTTTTAAGTAGAGACGACTGTAATGTGTGGAAATGAAAAAGTTGAGAAATTCAACATTTTCAACCACGTGTTCACCACATTTCTTGCTACAAATTTGTTTTTCTTTGCTGTGTGCGTACTTTATGTATTTATATATGTACATATGTACATATATATTAATGATTACGATTACGATTATGATTACATTTGAAAATGAATATGTTTTTTAAAATGTCAGAGAGTGTGTGTATGTGTGTGTGTCTACTATCACGGGATTACCGTAATGTAAGGAAGAGAAGATAAAAATAAAAGCAGTACAGTAAATATGTAACAAATAATACATCATACATACATACATACATACATACACATATTCTATTGATGCTTGCTGAAAGAGAGGTAGAGAGAGCATTGCTTTAGCACGTTGTGCGCGCTTTCCTACCATATAGGAAATAGGAAGGAAATTAAATTCATTTATGCGAGTACACTAAGAGCTCTGATAACATAACATAAGCAAGAATTGGATTAACTGTATTCACAAAATTGTATGTAATTTGTCAATAAAGGTGATCCCTTATGCAAATAAGGAAGCTACTTACACACCGACGCCTGAGTAGACATTTGCGGTAGTATGTCTTCTTTCTTACTTAATAAGTCATTTTGAAGTAATTTTCAAAAGATTTTGGTTATAGATTTTCACTGGGTGATGGTGCGCATACACTTAGCACCTTATCATCACGCTCCAGCCGAGCAGCATCACTTAACTTAATTTGAAACGTTTTATTCCGAGTACATTGTCGTTGCCATAGTCTGCACTATTTTCCGACCAGCGTTTTTTTGAAAAGAGAAAACCTTGTGCTGCTAGCTGTTGTTTGTGATTATTCCCCCTTCTACGGGCTCGGTGACTCTACCTCTATCATCCAATCGTTGGATGTGCGTGTTGTAGTTATACGAAATTTCTCTAAAACTCACGCATTAATAGATGATCTGGCGCAAGTATTTAATAAATTCAATGGACCATCATACTGCCGCGAAAAGAATTCGAGATAAAAAAGAGAAAACGCAGGCAGATGAAAACAAAGAAAAGGAACGTGTAATGAATGTGCTTAGCAGAAAAACTCCTTTGCCTTTTGACCTAACTTTTCTTGCATTCATTTTCAAGTGACGTGTTGTATGATTGTATGATTTGACACTGTAGCATGTACGTACGGTAGATCAATAAAAGTCTACGTACAAAACCGAAAATTGAAGTTACTTTTATTCAAAAGCGCATTCATAGATTAAGCGTAAAAAAAAAAAAATATATTTCTTAGAGAGACTTGAATTTTCGATACTCTCCAAGTAGGACCTCATTGGGCTCCACCTAATATGTATGCGATCCTAAACCGACAATTCTTCAACTCGCGGATATTGAGGTCGTTGTGAAATGAGTTGAGAATATTTCTGCCGTAATTTGCAGTTTCGGCGAATCGATACAAATTGACCTAATAAACGGGATTAGTTATGATAAGAGGATTTGATGTATTCTTGAGTTTGTGTGGCGAATGGGGTCCAGAAGGCAATCTTTGTTTTAGCTTCTCTGACCAAAGAGAAGATAATAAATTTTTTTTTTTTTTAGTTTGAGACAAGAATTTCATATTCCGACTCTCCCAAGAAATGTGACGATCTCTTATTCGACCGAACTCTAAATGAAATTTACTAAAGTCACTTAATCTGTCAATGCTGACGAAAAAGGAAAACAAAATTTTGCTACCACAAGCGTATATTTTGCTGAAGTTCTGTCTGTCCTATCTATCCTGTTCTTCATGCTTAAGAAAGCTCACTTTATTCTCACCAGAAAATTATAATTGATCGATTTTCATATATTAACACCAAGCGCGGGCTGATCAAGAATATCTGGATGGTGCAATTAGGGCGGCCACATTCTTTATACCATAATGGTTCTGTAGTGGTGCGTAAAGATTTAAAAAGTTTCGCGCGGTGTCTCTTTGTATTCAGAATTTTTCTTACTTGACTTATCCGTATCCAACGCATCGGGGAGATGACAAAGGGTTATATTTCCCTTCATGGTATTCTTTAGCGTGACTACATCTTGCAGGCACGGAGAAGTTAAAAGTTTTTTTCTCTTCTCTCCATAAAATATTTTCGCTCTTTTTTATGTGATAATTATTTTTCTTAACTCTCGCGTTGTTATTAACATGCAACAATGTGTACATGGTACATGGTTACATACATATGTACATATTTAACCGTAATCAGTTTTAAAACACAAATCATGATTGCAATAACAGAAAACAGTAAATTGTTGTAAAAAAGGAAGAAGAAGATCAACAAAATGTTATGTGTATACACTTTGTGTTTTTTTTTTTGTTGTTTTTTTGCTTTTTGTGTTTATCAAAGACCTTTCCTTTCATTGTTTTATTATCGTAGACTTAAGTCTCTAAAATCATATCATTTACTCCAAAACGATTATTTACTTACACTTACACTTAGAACATTTTTATGCGAAGTACAGATTCCATGTGTTACTACAAATTCTTACTTATCCATGTGCATATATACATATATATATATATATATATATATATATATATTCATTTGTTGTATTTGAAATGCCACTCATTTTGTACATATGTACGTATAACAAGATATGTATTTTTATGGCAGACGGGAGAACGTGCGCTTGCTCTCCATCCCTTATTCGGATGCTTTATATTGGAAGATAGTTGACTCACATCATGTAAAAATTGTAAAATTCTTTAGTTTTCTTTTTTAAGATAAAAGCGATGGCTATAGAAGAAGAGAATCGGTCGCAATAAAGAATCGAAAATCTTTATATACACCTTTGCTGCTTTCCTTACGTTCTGTGACAACAAAGAGTACGCCATCAATAGAAGGCTTAGGCAATTTTTTAATATCGATTGATCGATTTTATCAAACATTCCCGCGATTTCCGTAACAATATATAAACACAAGCGCATTGTGTTGTCATATTTATCGTATATGCTGCGCCAATTATTAAGGAAAGCGTTTTGAAATTTTAGTTTCTTTCATTTCACCTTTTTAGCATTTGCGTGAGCCCTAATGTAATGACAGGTACACAGGAGGTTGGGTTTTTCTATAAAAAAGAAAAAATTGATACCTATAATCTAAATGCAATGCAAACTTCAACACACACACAGAGATAAATTGAAATAAAAAAAAATATGCAGCAACAATAATCGATCGCGATCACGATCACGGTCACGCAAAGAAATGTCTTTGGATATAGAAATAGGACGGAATTGCCTTTGCTTTCTCTTTCACTCATTCAGAGCTTCGTGCAAGGTTCCGAATTGGCACATGGAATCCATGTTTCCGAGTAACTCTGGACATTATCCCCAAATATTTGTCTTTATTTACAATACGAACAATAGCTCGCGGCACAGAGTATATTAAGTAAATAAGACTCACTTTTCGTTATAGCAATCAATTCAGAATCGTTCTCTCTGAATCGCGTTAAGCCTATATGTCCATCTGTGTCCGTCCGTCTGTCTGTCCCTGTATTATGCTTGTTTTCCCAGCCCATGGGTCGCAGTGTTTGCCACCTTTCAATGAAATTTGGTACATTAAGGTGCGTGGGCCCAATGACGAGAACCTCCCCCAGCCCACATAACTTCTCTCATTTCGAGAAGTCGTTTTTTGAGAAAAATTGCAATTGTTGAGTGAAATAGTATTCGGGCATTTTAATTTGTTGTGAAAAGTTTGGATCGGAAACTGAATCTTTATACGATGAAAAAGTCCAATCAATATTCATTTCAATACTTCAGATTGATTCTTGATAGTAATTTGATATAAAAATCAAACCCATGACATATAAACCCCGAAAGGGTTCATAATAGCAATTTCATAAAAAAATTATGAGAACCGCATGGATTTATTTTTTCGACGTCATTCCATGTAAGTTTTCTTATAAAGAGGAAGGGAGGGTAGCCCCTTAAGAAATACGTGTATTTTTTATTAGTTTACGATGAAAATTTGTCCGTTGTAGCAATTTGACATAAAAATTATCCCTAGGAAATAAATCCTACACGATCCCGCTGTTACACGTAGGGGTTCTCTTGCAAAGTAAGTTCTTATTTTTTTTATTTTTTTATGACATAAATACCTGAAAAACAAATAAAATAAATTCTCGGGGAGTTTGCGAAATTTGGATCACGTCATGCGATATTTACGCCATCCTCCCATAGGCGGGCTTTCATGAAAAATATTATCAGGAAAGCTAGTGAAGAACTGTACCTGTGCACCTAAGCCTAGTAGTAGTCTAGGATATCGAATGCTCGACCTTGTCCGACTATGTTTGACCCTTGTTTTCCTTTTCTGAAAATCATTTTCCAAATTTATTATTGCTCTCGTATTATGAATGCAATGTAATGCAATTTGAGAAATGCGAATAGATTTGAGAATTCCTTTTGATGACCAATTGACGATGAAAGAAGTATTCCGAAAAGTTCTTTTAATCATATCGGTAGAACAACTTCAAATTATGATGTAGATCTTGCTTGCACCTGATAATATTGAAAATTTAAGCAAATTCTTCTCACTTTACGAATAAAATTGAAAAAAAAAACGCGTTTGTCTCGATCAAGTATCTGTGGAAATATGTAAATCTAATAGAAAATAATATATATATATATATATATATCAGTATATGTATATACTGATTAAGTTATCTCTCACGAATACATTATTTCAAAAACCGCGGCAACAACAACAACAACAGCAGCAACAACGTAAATCACAAAACACAGCAGCAACAATAATTGTAATGCAAACTTGTTATCGTAATTTTATAAGACTTGTGTTAAATAGAGAGTTTTTTTTTTTTTTTTTAAAAACAATACTTGGTGGTGGTGTGTTCTCTCACACTATTCGTATACCTAACCACCTACCTACGTAACTATCTCTCTTCTTCTCTCTCTTCGCTCCGCTCTGTCTTCCTCGTGTTCTCTTTTTCAACATTTTTTAAGAAACACAGCAGCAGCAGCAGCAGCAGCAGCAGCAGCAACAACAACAAGCACTTGCAAGAATTTGAGATTTTGTTTCAATTTTTGTCTACAATTTTCTATCAATTTTTTTACGTATTACATAGAGTCGTCGATTATGTACACTTTATCAGGCAGCAGACCCCTATGGGCGTTCCTTTAAACTTAACAAACAAAATATTTATTTGCTTACAACATATGTTGCATTTTGATTTTCCCGTTCCTTTTGCAAAAGGGCAGAAATACATGCAATCCAGCAAAGAATATTACGGCAATATACCTACACACATTCGCATACATGCAATATATGCTTGCACACATACAATCTCATCTTGCTTAAATTATACTTCAAATATATATATATGCATGTATGAAATATGAATGTATGTATGTATGTATGTATGTATGTATGTATGTATGTATATAGTTAAAAATTAATCGTCCAAAATCAATATTTTTACTTTACGTTAATTAATTATACATAACATATATACATGTAAAAATATGTAATATATACGTGTGTATATATTTGTATGGCTTATTTACGGAGTGCTATAGAGACGAAAGGGCGAGGAAAAATTTAAAAAATATTTACTGAAAATGGATCTTGAAATTCGCGATAGACGCGGGAGCATTGAGAATTTTCCAAATATATTCGATGTGAAATAATTTATAGTGCATCGTTGATCATCGAAAAGATGAACTTCAGTTTTTCGTTTATTAAAAGTGTGACATTTGAATCAAATTATCGGATCGTCGTGCTCGGACTCGGGTAAAACATATTTTTTTTTGCGAGAAATGATGATAATTACATAAGATATCTTATATATATACAAAGTGTTATCCATTGTCCAGCTAGACATTTTCTCTTCTTCTTCTTCTTCGGTATGTTGCAATATGAATACGCTGTTGAAACATATTTTTCTTTTGAGATTGTCTCTCTGTGCTTGTGGGACGAATCGAAACCTTGGTCGGACGGACAACAGGCCATTCTTGTTATGACAAGGTGAGAATACAGACACCATTTCAGTGTTCCATTGTTTGCGTTTTCTCCGTATGTTTTCATCTTATGTAGATTTCGTGGCATAGTTGTTGTTGTGGCTAGCAAGTCTTGCTAATGATTTCATTTAGAAGGCCAGCGATACGTGTAGCGTTCAAAAATCAATGCAATTCTCTTATAAGCCTTTCTTAACATCTCTCCAACGGCTTATATGTGAGATGAGGTCAAGGGAAATGTTCAAACTTTGAAAAATGCCTATTGCGGTTTTCTTTCGCGACACACGCACAAAAAACTTCTTTTTCATTAGCTTTTCTTATTTCAAGGTCTCGTCATAAGAGCCAAACAATCAGAAACAATGGCAATGGGAAACTATTGTCCTGTTTGTAGGGTTTGCACTTTTCCTTCTCACTTTTAAATTCACTGATGGGATCTTTGCGGATCTTTGCAAAATGCATTTATCTAACAAAAACATTATGATAGATATAAGATAAACGAAACAACACACACATATATATAGATATTTATGCATGGATACTAACTATACTTTTTGTAGGTAGAGTGTGTGTGTATTATGTGTAGATTTCTTTAAGTGTTTAAATGAAGAGTATTAAGCATATAGATACATATATATATATATCTATTTATATATTATATGTGTTGTGTTTATTTGGTGTTAACTCTAAAGCGTATATTACAAGCAAACAACGACTACGTATGTACTTGTGCTGATTTTGCTGTTGTAATCACGTTCAAGTGAATAATTGTTTATGTTATACTATCGCACGACTTAAGGCCGATGAAGACAAAAAAAAAAAAAAACAACGAAAACAAAAAACAAAAATGCCACTGTTAAATGCAAGCGTACACAATACGATGTTTATATATTGTGTGTGTTTATTGTTCTTGTTGTGTGGTTGTTTGCCCACCACACGAATATGGTGTTTAAAGTAACATAGATTTGAGTCATCGTCAGTCAATCATAATCCTCCTAATTATCGTCCGGTAAAGAAAAAATAAAAAAATAAAAAGAAGAAAACGATCAGCAACTTTAAGCTAATGACGAAATATATACTAACACGCGAAACCGTTATTATATATACAGATTTGATTAATTAATGGCAAGCTCTAGTAACAACAACTAACAACTACACATGTCTAAGCTTGAATAAAAATATCATAAAGAAAATTAATAAAATATATAAACAGTTTGTTACTATGTCTAAGGGAAATCTCGAAGTAGTTTCATGTATGTGTAAGACTTCTTTTTCTTTTCCTTTTTTTTTTTTCTGCTAGAAGCCATTGTTAACGAAAATGTAAAATGGGAAGAAGGGCCAAATTTATTATGATACTAAACTATTGAAACATTCCAAGCAATGAATGGTGAATCCTTTAAAAAGATGTCACGCCCTTTTCACTTATGTGTGAATATTCATTTTTCATATCATATTTGAACATGTCTGTCCATATGTACATAAGATATCGATACTGAAATTGTTGAAGCTGCTGGCAAAAACCGACCGATCGACAAGTAATAAAACAATTAATGTGGGAAAAGACGATGAATCATAAGAATTGACTGCCACGTGACGTAACATAAATACAATAAATGTTTCTCAATGATCGCGAGTTGTTTTCATCTTTGTGATTAAGTGGTCCAACCGCGGCGAACATTAATCCATTAGTCTATAAGTTCGAAGGATCACGATTACGACAACTCATTTTTATTCATGAACAATAAACATACATACATACATTCATCATTGCATGATTGCATTCATTCCAATGTCATATCTTTGATTATTTTTTTTTTTTGTTTGATAAAACGATTTATCCAACCCTTCAAAAAATATGGCTTCAGTTTTGATAGTGTTTCCAATTCATGTTTCATCAAGAATAATACACATACCTACATACATTCATCATTGCAACGCTCTTCTCTAATATCATATCTTTGATTGCCTTTTTGTTTGATAAAACGATTTGTCCAAACCATCAAAAAATATGGATTCAGTTTTGAATGCGCATATTTCGCCTAAACAGCTCGGAACGGCGGCGCCGTGAATCATCAACACATGGTATTATCAAAGATGACCAAATCTGATACCACCCGTCGTGCTACGAACGGTGCAAATGTTCAAGTATAACTGTCTACTATACCGTCTTCTGATATATATCGTTGAAGGTGTCAGTCATCTTAAGGAAACTTTCGGTTGTTTACGGTCTTCCAAAATGATGTTGTGCGAGTTTTTTTGTTTTATGGTTTCTGGAGCAAATACCGAATTCTGATGACTAGAGCCTTTAGTAATATCAGGCGAGTCCGTCCATACGACTTGATGAGTTAAAATTAAGAAAACTTTGAAAAATTGATTTTTTTCGTCAGACCAGACATAGTCGCCATAATATCTTTCTCAAGGCAATGCCGATTGCGTATATATATATTTTTTTTTTCCTTTTTATAAATTCGGATTTTTCGGATTTTATTTTTATTTTATTTAGCGTTCATTGCACAATAAAAAGTATTGTTACTGTTGTATTTTCAAACATTTGGTTTGAAGACAGCCGGTGCTATATAAATAAAAATCGTTTAGATTACTCAATAGGGCGGCTAGAGAACGCTGCGAACTTAACTCATGCGTTACTTTGGTTTAGTGATGACCGGCGCACATTTAGTTGTCCTTTTTTCCCTTCTCCCTGCTGCCATTTTCAATTTAACGAAGTTGAAACGAATCATTTATCATGGATTATATTGAAAAGTCTTGGAAGTTTTTTCCGCTCTTTCGATCTAATTTTTGCAGTTGGCTCTTTTCAAATGATTCCAAATGGTCATATGTCATCGACTTTTTCGATGACTGCGAGGTGCATTTTTGATAACAAAAATTCCGGAACGGACCGTATTTCTTCAAATATTTCACTAATTTTTCTCACGAGTAACAAATTGCAAAACTATCTGAATGTAAGCTGAAATATCACCTTTTAAGTCCATACTTTCGTTGTAGACAATCAGGTGAACGTCGCCCGCTACATAGGCAACAACGTCATTTCGTGGGAAAAACCGGGGAGAATTTCCGATATGACCAAATATAATGGCAGAAGAGAAAGAACGAACTATAGAACTTTACGAACGAATTTAAAAAAAATGATGTAAAAATCTTCTTATTTTATATTAATAACTTGCTATCTACGTCTATCTATGTATAGAGAGAGATATATAATGGATAGAGGAAGCGGTCTTACGTTAGTTACCTTCTCGGTTTGATACTTGAACAAGTTTCAAGCTTTTCCACAAACAATTGCCGCGTGTAAAGTCGTGACTAACTGACAATAACTGGCATCTTTGCAGGAAAGTTGCTGTGGTATTATGATAATTCAGATTATATTATATATTATGATAATAGTCGGGATGGAAAGAAACATAGGGAATATTCTTTTTATTGCGAAGGTTCTTTTATTTGATTGACATCGATCGTATATCGTACGATTCTCGCTCGCCTATATATCACAAATCACGCCTTTGTCATCATTTGTCGCCGATAACAACGGGACCTTTCTCAGTGTCTTCTATAATAGAATTTGTTTCAATAAAAAAATCGATGAAATTCTCTTGCACGTCCGTTATTAAGGAAGAGTTTGACTTACTGCACGAGTATACGAACTGGGCAGTTACGAAGCCATATGTTAGAAAAGAGGCGTAAACAATAATATGTAAACGTGTAATTTGGGCGCGTTCTTCTAGACAATAAAATTTGAGATCGAAATCCTGACACATCAACAGAACAGCGACGATACAAACTGAGAAAACGAATTCCTCAAATTCAATAATGTATATATATATGTATGTATCTTATTTTTATATGCGATTTTTATGATTTCATATTTTATTGCAGAAAACTTCTTTCTCCCCCTCTTTTTTTCTCTCGTTTTCACCAACACACCTCGCAGTATTTTTGAGTTTTTTTTTTTGCGAGTTTTTACTTGTAGCAGCACAATAGTAAGTAGGTAACCAAAACAGATAACGGGAAAGGGACTAGCGGAACATAGATAATAATAGATATAACTACTAAGAGATATGGACAACACTTTTAGAGTAGATAAAAAAACTAATCTCGTATAATGTTTGATCAACAATAGATAATAAGAGAATGTGATGATGTTGTGTATAAGAAATCATATAAAAATTTATACGATATATTCCGTGTATTGTAGCGTGTAAATATGAGACTCGAATTTAAGTGACTTGGAATGAAGTGAGCTCCCCTTTATATTGCCTGCCTCGAATTGAATATTAAACGACTTAGGAACTATCGCTATTTCGATTTCATACTGCATTTCATTTTAATAGAATACGCACTGGATTTGATTATTTATCGAAAATGTTTGATGTTCCACCACTACTCGCGCATTACATTTCTATAATACGCGAATGATGATATACTGCTGGTTGTGTGTGAGAGTGCATACTATACTCGAATCCGTTTTGCACTCATGTGCGGATTTTCGTTTTCGATAATGATGATGATGATGATGGTTATGATGATTGTGATGATGATGATTTGACAAGCAACCAGGTGTGCAACGAATACTTTTTAATATGCATATAAAAAAAAAAGAAATGAAAAATTCCCACTTACTACGACGACATGTACGTACGTACTTTTGATATATATATATATATATATATATATAAAATTCACTTCCTATTTTTCACTTTTATTATGCAAAAATTTAATAAATTCAAGTGTGAAAAAAAAAAAAATAAATAAATAAAACAAATGTAATAAATTAGTTAGTTATAGAACCAGATTTTGTTTTTTAATAATTACTCTGAACATTGCAGTAGTGATTGTTGTTTTATTAAGTACGTACCGCTGATCATTGTTTGTGATCGTCTGAATCGAGCACCACACACATTGACAAATGATTCAGTTAATTTACATTCTGTGCGCACATTATAACATATGTACATATTTTTGTGTTTGAGAAAAGATGTTCATGTTGATCGGTCGTCATGACAGACAAGAACGATATTTCAATTAACATCTGAAACGTGGCAACCACGCTTACTCTACCTACCATCCACCCCCCCCCCCCCCCCCTCCCCCAAGTATTAGGTATTAAGTGAATTTTGTTTAATTTTTTGTCGAAAATACAAATGCTTTTGCTCGCTTCTTGCTGCTGCTAGTTTTAGTTTCTCTTAATACATACTTTTGTACATCTTTCTTCTTTAAAAATCGCTCGGTCTTGCCATAAGACGCAGCCGCGCAGCCGCAGAGCGCAACCGCAGCAACAGGTAAGCAAAAGTACCAAGTCTTCGAATATTTGCATTCAAGTGTTTTGCATTCTTGTTCTCTATTTACATATATATGTACATTTCTTTACCCGATAGCTCGGAGTTTTTTTTTTGTCTTTTGTCTTTTTTATGTTTTCTTTTTCCTCTTTAATAGGGAATAGAGTAGAATAAAATAAATAAATATGTATGTATGTATGTATGTATGTATGTATGTATGTATGTATGTATGTTTTTGTTTCAATTTAATTTACACAACCACAAGTTGGAGTAATCGTTTAGTACTTCTCTTCAATTAAAGAAATTTTAAAATCGCTTTACTGCGGCATATATACGAGCATACGAATAAATGAATCGTTTATCCGTTGGACATTCGTATAATGCAAGCATTTAATTGCATATGTTTTCTTAATTCTTTCATGAACTAAAAGGGTTACTCCGGCCGGGTCACTCCATTTAAAACCCCGCTCACTACTGTAAGCAACAGCAGCCGGATTAATAGTGGTGGCGAGGTGGCGAGGTGGCGAGGTGGCGAGCGGGATTGACAAGATAATTATTTTTACAATTTTACACGATCGTCCTGCGTGTTGAAGGTTAACGCTTAATTGAAAGTTTTGTTAAGAGAAGCAAGCCCATTAAAATAAATGTTCCATATTGGCAATAATAGATGTAGAAAGATGTGGAGTGCATTGCAGCGTAGATGCAGAGCGAAAGTGTGCAAAGATCAAGTAGAGATACCAAAAGATGATGCGATTGATTGTTCGTTCACTCGTTCGCTCATTTACATGGCTATTTGTTTTTTAAGCAGCAACAGCAACAGCAGCAGCAGCAGCAACTGTTCGTTCAATGATTCTCGCCTGGCTCTCATATGATTTTCTTCGTACGCACAGCAATAACATATTTTGACGAATATGCAATTCGCTATTAAGATTGCAGAAATGTAATAACGAGAAAAAGTTTGCATGCTGTCGTTGAGGTGTTCACAACCAACCTCAGCATGTTACTCAATTGAACAAAACGAATTTCATCACCAATTAGTCAAACATAACCTAGAAATCAAAAGTCTAAAAATCAAATAACTCAACATCACCAATAATTCTTAAAACTTTGAAATTAAAAACTTAAATTATGTTACTGGATTATGCGGCTGAAGTGAAACATACAGACCTAATCCATTTCTTTCTACAAAAAAAAAAAAAAAAGAAAAAAAAAATATGAAAAATTCTACATTTTTTTTTCCATCTAATTCTGTTTGCATGCCTGAATTCACGAGGTTCCTACTTTAAATCTTTCGTTTACAAAGTTGATGATCTATGCTTTGTCCTTCACTTACTTAGATTTGCGGCTTAAAAATACTTTCGTTTGCTGTTTGCATCCATTCCATCTTTCCATCACTTTGCCTCAATTAGTGAATATCCTAAGGGAAGCGGTATTCATAATGCTGATAAAAAAGGAACACGTTTTCCGTATATTTTATAAAATAGGGCTTTAAGGGCGTCGGATAACCGGACTTACGCCTCCCTGTGTAGCTGTTGAGTAGCAAAGGTGATGTAAAGTTAAATCGATAAGCAGACAATACAAAAATGGAATTCCTTTCGCTGAAATTGGTTGCTTCATAATACCGCGTATGTGCCGCGTGTTCATTATTGATGTTTGAGCGAACTGTTTCGAACTGTTCGCATAAGTTACTTGTCGCGTAAGTTACGGAATGAAAATGCAGTAAGTTACGAGACAGTTGGAAAGTGGCGTATGAGATTTTGTGAAGTTGTGAAAACAATGAAAAAATTAACTTACGTCCTTCCGTCTCCCGTAAAAATAATCAAGGAAATAATTTTTTGCCGTTACATTCTACAAATCTCGCCCTCTTCCGATGCGATCATATTTCCGTAGATTGGACGGTTCATGGAAATTGAAGAAGGGCGAATATAGGTCGATGGCTGCTATTTCTTCGCCAAACCAAGCAAACAAATTTCATAAACTAACCGATAAACATCAAAAGACTATAGATAATGATAATGATGCGTTTTTCGATGATTAAGCAAACTAAGCAAGCCTTTTGTACTAACTATTGGAATAGGAATTGTTTTACCGGATTGTCATTGCTAGCGCTTGAATGTTCTGGCAATAAAAATTTTTGGTCACTGATGTTGATTTCATTTACATTAAGGGTCAGTGCACCTAATTCACTCACTCGCTACAAGCTACCATATGTGCCTTTGGATTGTGTGTGTGTTTTTAGCCTCAAACATCAATACTCCTTGTGATCCCCTTGGAGAATGACGCTATACAGTTTTATCCGATATATTCACTTAATCGTTGCGAAAGTTGTAGAAAGAAGCCTTGATATTCACTGCATACGTATTCCGCTTATAATACAACAACAAGTCATACTTTTTATACATCGCTTTCAAACTAAACGTCTTATTATGAAAAAAGATTACTAATAACAGGGGGAAAATTGAAAATATTATATCAGCCGATAAGGCTGTCGTCACCGGTTAATTAGAAGTACAAACGCACGTGTACACGCGTCTATACATACATAGAGAGACAGACAGACAGACAGATAGATAGATACACACACATACACACACACACACACACACACATATATATATATATATATATATATATATATATATACCGATATATATACCGATATTATACCGACTTTTATTATTTAGTAATTTGCACATTTAAGCAAACAAAAAATTGAAATGCGTTCTGTTACTTAACAGACAGAAAAAGAGAAAGAAAATTGAACAGTAGGACAACGTAAATGTTGACTATACGTGCACATAATTTTTCTTCAAGTCAATGTTAAACACGTTTCGGAACAAACCGCTTACACAATAACTTATAGAAAGAGAAGAAGCAAAAAAAAAAAAAGAAACAACATTTAACATTTCATGTTTTCTTGTTTTTCTTTCTGTTTTTGGTTTTGTAAATAAAAAATATTACAAAATTCTGAAAATTATACATATGTATGTTAATATGAATGCGCGTTTTTCTTATTTTTGTTTTTTTTTTCTTTTTTGTTTCTTCAATTCTCTTTATAAATCACTGCATTTTGTACGCAATATTGCCGTTTTCAACTAAAACGAAAGAGAAGAAAAGCTAAAAACAACACAAATTAAAGAGCAACAAAGCAAGTACGAGATCGCCTCATATATATGGCATATATATTTATATATATATTTATATACATATATATATATGCTTGCTCGTACAATGAGCACACATCATTATTTTAATGCCTATAACGTACGTACATTCGTACGTACGTCCGCTTATGTATGTTGCATGTTTATTATTATTATATTTACACATATACATGCAAATATATATATATACACTTATATATGTAGTTATACATATAAAGACTTTTTTTTATAGTTTAGGTCATGGTCAGATGGCGAGTGGTCAAAAAAAAAAAAAATAAATAAATAAATAAATAAATAAAATAAATAAAAAAAACATTTATAAAAGAAAGACAAAATTTCCAGTTTTCCTTTTTTGTTTTTTTTTTTTTTTATTATTTATTTATTTATTTATTTTAACAATCTTATATATACGCATAAGTACATGTAGTATTATAGTACATATGTGTTAAAATGCGTTTATGTATTAACTGTTTGACGTTGTGTCCGTGTTAAGGCCAAAAAAGAAAACAAAAACCAAAAGAAAATCTTTTAGTTAAAAAACGTTGCCCTTTTACTAATTCAAAAAAAAAAAAACAAAAAAAGAACACAACACGTACACACAAGTTAAAAAAAAAAACACAAAAACAAAAAAGACTATAAACTTTTTTAATATAACCCATAAAAACAAGCTTTTTCCTTTGTGTGTGTGTATGTGTGTGTTTTATATGGTTTGGCAACGTGCGTTTATCGGTTTGCTCTACAAAGCGTCATTAAATAGCTGAACGAGTTTGTTTGTTGTTTTGTTGGTTGTTTTTTTTTGTATTTTTTTCCCATTTGTGTGCGACTTGTAGTGAAGTTTTTTCAAAACACAGTTTTTGTGTTATTTCTAGAGTAAAATTGAAGCAAAAAGGAAAATAAGAAAACACACATGTGACAAAATCGAAAACGCATAATGAATACAAAATGTAAATACATTTAGCGTTGAAGTGCTTGCTATGCTATGCTTTTTTGCTGCTGGCTTTTTTTTGAACGTGCGTGATACGTGCGATGATGGCCTACGTTGCCTTTTGTGAAAACATTATCACAAGCTGAAGATCGCTTTTTAATTGTTAATAAAGCCCAAAGTGAACTTTTGCATAATACATTTGCTTGCGCGCTTATAAACAAACAACAATAGCATCGCAACAATATTTCAAATGAAAACAAAACAAAAAAAAATGGCTATGAAGGTGCGAAGGTATATATTTTGGAAAATTAAAAACCCGACCTAGACCTCAATCAATGGGCATTACGTAAATTGTATATTGCACACACTCTCATGCCTACACTTTTATATTTTTATATATCATTGATATTAATTTTTTTTTTCCTTTTGAGAGAAATATTGATTTTGTCGGTTCGTTTGCAACGCTTTCGCTTATCTGGATTCAAAGCAAAAAAAAAAGACGAAAATCGTATTCTTTGAATATTTCTTTCAAATACATTCGGAATTAATTATCTATCATTTTCCTTCGTTGTTTTTCAACCATACCGATGGAAATGATGCAAATCGAAAGCATTCCTCCATAGCTTTTAAATAAAAAAATCTTTCGAAATATTCTGATGTTTTTGTTTGAGTGAAGTCTACACGAAAAGAAAGGAATAGGAGGGACGACGTGATGCCAGGTCGGACTGAAAATGCTTCTTATTCAAAAATTATATTTTCACCTAATTCTCTTTTTACATGATAGATACGTTCCCAAAAAATGCGTGTAAACAAAAATTCGTGTAAATTTGTTCTTGTCAGAGTTCACTTCACTTATTTCGTGCTTACACATTTTAATTCATTAAATATTTTATAAAAAATAACTTCTACTTTGGAAAAAGGGAATTATATCTGAAATTCATAAATATGGAATCGTGTTAAAATAAAATAATTCGTGTAAAAAAAGAAATTTTTTTCTTCTGAACTCGTGTTAAATCAAATTCGTGTAAAAACAATCGTGTAAAAAGAGAATTGGGTGTATACCCACTAGATTAGATTTTAGAGGAGAATTTCAATGCACTATTACTTACCGGACACCACTTAATCTTACTACCGTGTCATGTGTGTTCAAGTCAAGTTCGAAAACAACGTTAATCGACTTATAAAATATGCTTAAAAAAATATATGTGACGAACTAAGGAGGGAGTAACACCCGTAAAAAGAAACCTGAATAGGTTTTTCTTTTTTATTTTATCGATGATTTTTTAGGTGCTCCGCAGTTGTAAATAACTGAAATTAGCCGAAATTGAAATAATAATTGTATTAGCCCGGTGTCATGATGTTAAGTATCAAGATTCGCCTTAAGGCAAACGTAGCTTTCGTCTTTTCAGTTCCAGTTCAATTTCGTACTTTTTGGCAGCATTACTGACAATAGCACCGCGAACACGCTTCTGCTTGAAACGAGAAAAACAAAAAAAGTTGGCCTACCTTTTATCCAAATATTTTAAATAGTAAATGTAGCAGTGTGTGTATGCATGTGTGTGTGTGTGTGACAAAAAGAAAAAAAAGAAAAAACAAATTATTTCAAAACAACACTTGTTTATGTTATGCAGCTGGGTATAATGGCAAAACAAAACAGTTAGTGCCAAATGAAACAACTAAGAAAATTATATTCGGTCGTGATCGAACCTTTTATATACCCATCACCGTTATCCTCAAAAAGACTAAAAAAACGAAAAAGAATTACATTTTCATGCTATGTTTACATCATAGATACTGCATGACGTTTGGGCAGACGAATAGACGGGCATGCTTGGAAGCATTCTGAATTTATCGGGTTTTTAAATCTGCTCTTCGGGGCGTCGTAAAGGCAAAACATTGGCAAAACCATGTAACTTTGATATACTTGTAATATTGATGGGGCGTGGCAAACTTTTGTAAATTTATCGCTGTTACTTTTTGAGTAATAAGCACAAAGCCAATTTTTTATATCTTTTGAATAACGGAGATTTTGTCAAGTACTTTTACGCAGTACTGTAGGCATGTCCTTCGACCTATTTTGTTGCCCATTTTCAATACGAACTCGTTTGCAAGAACTTGCAATGTTTCTGCCAAATTTAAAGTCGATAGTTGAATTTTTGCATGTTTACAACCGACATTACACGAACGAACAGACGGACAGATGGACATGCTTAAGTCGATTCACAATTTGTTGTGGATCAAAAATATATGTTGTTGTTTTTGGGGTGTGTGAGGCTTTTTTCCGGACGTT
The DNA here is from genome assembly GCA_000688715.1 of Glossina pallidipes. Lineage (NCBI taxonomy): Eukaryota > Metazoa > Arthropoda > Insecta > Diptera > Glossinidae > Glossina > Glossina pallidipes. The sequence continues at coordinate 1,830,805 of KK499789.1, read as the reverse complement.
CGCGAATGCTTTGACAAAATGAGCTTTTTTGCGCCTGATAATCTGAGTGCTCGAATAAATAAGGACAGAGTCAGTCTTCTCAGTTGTAGAGGTATTCGAGAAGAGTAGTAAAAATTCGCGAGCAACTATCTGTCGTCTGACTGACTTACCATTGATCGATTCAGTTCTGGGCAGAATTGCCGTGAGGTGAATGCATAAAATAAGTCGACGCATATGCGCTAATATATGTATGTGCAGTTCGTTAACATTTCAAACATTGCAAGCGCATACTGATTGACCAAATCATAGTGTTTCCAATACTATATCCGATTGTACAAGAGGGGAGTCGTCGATCCCTTTCCAAGTTATTCATTTTAAAGGGTGGTCTGTTCTGCGATCTAATAGGAATTCTTTCTCGACTTGTACTATATAATCGCATATATGTATGTATGTATGTATGTATGTATGTATGTATGTATGTATGTATGTATGTATAATGGACACTTTAGGTGTAAATATATATTTCGTTATAATAAAATACATCTATTTTTGTTCAATTATTACATGGGCTCAATGCACTGAATAAATCGAATCGTCCGCTTTTGTTGGTCACTTTACTTAATTGCTTGCCTTCGCATGCTATAAATCTAATGAAAAATTGTCCAAGTCTAAAGGTTACTTTAGTTTATTATCTTACTATAACACAAACACATAAACTTACAAATATCAGTTTAAACATATCTACATATATATATATATATATATATATATATATATATGCATATGCATATGCATATGCATATGCGTATATATGAATTAGCACATTTTCCCCCTTTACCAGTTGCGCTGAGTAAATGAAACAGTAGCTGATTAAGTTTATTATAAAATATGTAAAATAAACATATCACACATGCTTATGCATGTATATATGTATAAGTATTTTAATATATAGTATATATGTATATGTATATATGTATATATATATGTATATAAGAAATCTATAAATATAACGAACGACAGACATTTGCTTAATTGCATTTTATTATAATGAAATTCAAAGTATATAACCAAAAACACACGACAACAACACAACACAACACAAGCAGTAAAAATTTAATATCAACACGTTATTATTTATAATTGAAATTGAGATTTGTTTTTTTTTTTTTTGTTTTGTTTTTTTCCAACGGTTATTATAAAAAAAAATTTAAAGAAAAAATGTAAAAAAAAAAAAGAGACAAAATCTCGTAATCAGGCAGCAGCAGCAGCAGCAGGCAGGGCAACAAACAAACACAGCTCACATCATCAAAATTAAAGTCGATGGTTTGAATCATTGCCATGTTGTTGTTATTACTACTTACTTACTGTTTTTTTTATTCATTGAAAACTGGTTTTTTTCGTTTTCGTAAAGGTAGCAAAGCAAATAAGTAGATACGACGGCAACGACAACGACTGACTGCGTGTTGTAATGTGTCTTTCGGTAAAAAGGTAGGTAGGATAGACCCTAACATTCGTACTTGAGTTTGTTTATTTTTGTAAAAAAAAAAAAAGAAAAAAATAAATAAAGCTGCACTCACGCCTAAATATATATACAACAAGCCACATATAATAAAGCACACACACACACACACACACACACACACACACACAAATAATGTTTTTCTTAAATATATATTTTTGGAAGTTTTTATTTTTTCAAGTTTTGTCGTCGTCGTCGTTGTCGTCGTTATTGTAAAAACAATCGTAAATTTATAAATTTATAAATAAACGCATACACACACATACACACCACACTCGTGTGATAATATATTCGATAATATTCAGAAAATTATCGAATTAAATTTTTATTGTCTACACATGTATACTATATTAAGTTACATTTGTACATATATTTTCAACTCGTAATGATAAGGAAGAGAAATGGCGGTGTAGGAGGGAAGTCTAGGGTGGTGTGGTGGAGAGGGGGTTAGGGATTATTTGTAACACGTCATAGACACGTGGGGTAATTTTAGAGACATGTTTATCAAATTCAAGACACATTAGTGTCGTCAATTAGTAGATATATAAAAATAACTTCCAGGGACACTATTTTTAATGTATTTAAGCATTTATTGTAAATTACGAGTGAGAGATAGTAGATCTACATTCCTATGTCTCGTCCGTGAAACTCAGAGAGTCACAAGTCGACAAAACTCTTGATAATTTCAATCAATTTTCATCCATAGCTGCTTCGACTCTTCATATTTGACAAATTAATTGCATATGTTATTTGTTTGTTATTCGTGTAAAATGTTCTGTTAGTTAGTTGAACGGAATCTCTCGCAATAAAATGTATCCCACAATTCGATTTAGCAGCACCCCCGCGCCGCTTTCGTCGACTCTCGATTGTGATACAATGAAAATTTACTTGGCATAGCTTCAACGCTGGACCATCATCTTAGTCTTACCTCTTTACAATTAATGGCCATTGTTGTTGCTGTTGCTGCTGGCGATATGAAAATCCGGGTTAGTAAAAGAGAAGAGAGGGTCAGGTCCTATGCGAATCACATACTAACATTTGATATATAGCATTGTTTGTGCGTACATTATGATGAGATCAAAAGTGTTCTTTAAAAGAGGGGAGTAATACTACGTTTTTGATATCCTACACCACTTGTGGCGCAGGGTGTATTAACTTCGTGTCGTCGTATGTAACATGCAGAAGGGTTTAAGATGGGCCCACCTTTTTTTATACCGATCGATTCAGAGTGATTATCTGAATTGTTCTAAGCCCGTTTGTCCGTCCGTCCGTCCGTCCGTCTGATGTCTGATGTCTGATGATCTAAATTCGTATTCAAGCTGCAGGTCGCCATCTTCGAGATATTTCGATGAAATTTGGTAGAGTGACGTGCTTTGACCCAAGGACTAACGCTATGGAAAACAGTTCGCATCGATCCACTTTTTCGACCACTCCACATATAACGTCTCATTCTGAAAAGTCGTTATATGGAAAAAAAGTGTAATGACATGGAAACTTTGATCCAGCTGGGGCATTTTGTGAATCCTCTCATATAACAAAAGCTGAAGTTCGCACAACAAAAACGTGTACTTTTCAATGCTTCATGAAGGAAATTATATCATAATAGCAATTTAACATACAAAAATTAAATGTATCAAATTTGGACCTCCATGACCTATTTTTTGCATTCGACCCTAATAACGATTTTCACGAAAATTGATCCTTTTTAGAGCAGAAAAGTCTAGGCTTTAATGTATGGTAATGAATGAACTCTGCAAAATTTTGTACCATCTCGGTCTATTTTTTGCATCCGACCTTAACGATTTTCACGAAAATTGATCCTTTTTAGAGCAGAAAAGTCTAAATTTTAATATGTGGAGATGAAAATAGACCCATAATAAATATTATAGTAATTTTATACAAAAATGAATTCTACAAAGTTTGTGGAACATTTACGCCTATTTTTGAATCCTGCCCTATGTAAGGATTAAACCTGTAATACATTAGGTTGCACTTTGGGCCCGCTTCCCCCATAACTACGCACATGTGAAAATACGCCTTTTATATATAGAAGCAAGATATAATTTTTGTGTTCTGTAATTAAAGTAAAAATTGTTTTGGACAATGTGGTATAGGGTATTCAAATATCGGCCTTGTCCCACTACAATGTTCTTACTTGTTTCTTTTTACAATTGAAGACGAAAGCAGAAGGTTGTTAATATTCTAAACTTCGCGTATCCGATACATGAAAAATCATACAAAGCGTACCAGGGTGTGTACCGTTCCTCGGTCACCACCCACCTAACTCTGCTATAATAATACTAATAATTTAATGATTTTCTACTAAATGCAGCTTCTTTTTATTGTATATTTTTAATTTTTTTCAATTATCTTACGTTATTTATCGCTACTGGTGGTAAGCGCTATTTCCAAGATATGTTTTCAGCGAGCACAGTTTTTCAATTGCTCTTTATATTCCGTATCCATTAGAGTTCGCGAGCGAGCTAACAATACCAAGAACATTGAATACCACAAAGAATGTATCCTTACATTTTTGCAAAAAAAAAAGAAAAAAACATTAATTTGGTCGACGGAAGCGGGCGAAGAGATTTGCGATAGGATGAAGCCGATAAATATGTAAATGCATTCAATTCAAGTCTTGATTTTCATTTATTGTTGCTGCTGCTGTTGCTGCTGCTGCTGCTGCTTTAGTGTAGATAATGTATGTGTGAAAACGTTATATTATAGTTTTGAGTTTGAAGAACAAATTGCTAAAGCAGCTTAAGGTTGTTTTCAATTTTACATTATAATGAGTGTGTGTGACCACCGCTCGTTCTTTCTTTTCTCTTGGAAATTAAATTTATATTTATGCAGTCAGTCAGTCAGTCAGTCAGTCATCTTTTCATAGAGAATATAGTAGTAACGGTATTATTTGAAAGCATTTACAATCCCTATCTTACCCACATCCTCCGCCCCCCTCACCACCCTCCATCATCTTCCATTTCTACATTTGTTAATAAAAACGCATAGACAGACGTGAAATGAATATAATGTACGTATGTGTGTATGTATGTATGTATGTATGTATGTCTATGAATTGTTTGCAAGCACACACACAAACGCAAACACATTTAGCTGAATATATACATTTTCTTCTGTTCTCGTACAACAGTTAGATTTAATTTATACGTATTCTCAAAATCAAAACAAATTAATTCAAATCGATCCCAATTGTTATGCATTCGTTTTCATTTCAACTTTAATTGTTTATGTAAACCATAGAGGAGAAAAAATAATACATATATATATATGGTGCATATAAATGACAAGCGAAAGAGAGACAATACAATGAATCAGTACAGAGCCTACCTCCTCCTCGTCATCAGTAGAAAACTGTAACTGATTAAATGAATGACTTGAAGAGTTGAGATATTATTTTGACCCATTAAATGACACGGATTTAAAGTAATGTTAATTAATCACATAAACGAAGAACCAGGGAACAAGAGATTCGACGACTTAAAGGGTGGATGAATATTGTGAACATATTTACGTTACGTATATACGTTTAGAAAAACCGAATATATTTTCGCCGAAGACGACTCGCCGATTCCATAAAATGTGCAAATTCTTGATTAGCCGAAAGCACTTCATATCTGCCGCAATCATGCCGAGCGCATTATGTGCGGGTTCCTCTTTTCTTTTTTTTTTTTAAGGCGCTTACGCGTTCTTTTTCCTAGTTCATGCCACATGGTTGGGTAATGAAATCGCAGACCGTTACGTTAAACCAGAAAGCAAATTAAAGAGGGATCGGGATCAACTTTGAAATAGATCTTAATAGATGTCGTTGTTGGACCATTATTTTAATTGCATTGAAAAGTCGACGCAAAACACGGACTTGGCAGTCGCGATGCTACTTTTGCGAATAACGATTGAAATCCCCCTGAAGTGAAAACTTATCTCCCATAGAGGCAAGTAGTTAGTTTCAGATTCAAATCCACTGCACGGTGGAACATACTTTAATTAAGTTTGATGTGTGGGCTCAAAATTGCAGTGGTAGTAGTAGTGACCGCTCGGTCAGCAAACACTTATCAATTGATGGGTGGTATCGCCACCCTCCCGCCGTGAGTGAGTGATTTGTCATACAAAAAATAAGAAGGAAAAGAAAGTCGCTATGCCCTGTGTACGGCGCGGTAGATGTGTTAAAGAGCATTGCTCAGTGCATTATTCCATCATATCAAAAAATGGTATTAGCATCAATAGGTTCTAGATTCTATTCAAAATTCTTACTACCACTTACTACCACTACTACTACTAGTACTATTACATGCAACATTAAATGCAAAATTCTAGTGGTTAAGCAAATCGTTCTCCCATAACATTAATATACATGCGCGACAGTCTTCATAGGAGCAGTTATAATGGTTCTTTAGCTAGCTACGCCTGTTCTACTCATTATATCAACCAGGTGTTGAGGTATGCGGGTTGAGAATGGCATTTAAAATGTGTAAGTAGTATCGCACAACAACATACGGGTAAAAGCGTGAACGAATGCTCGCACTTATTGTTATAACGCGTCACTTGACATCTGACCCTCATATTCCTGAAAAACTAATTAGAAGAAAAAAACACAAAAACAAAAAGAAGGAATCCATAGTTCAAGCGCACAAGTAAATATGTAAAATTTGTGTAGTTAAAAAGAAAAGCAGCATAATTAAACACAGACACACACACGCACACGCACACATTAGCCGCGGTCTTATCATATGGGGAATAAACATTGTATTGCATTACTTGCTGCGGTGGATGTCTCGTTTTTTGTCATTACGTGCTTCTTTAAATGCAACTCTCGCTCTCTCTCTCTCTCTCTGTCTCTGTCTCTCTGCAACCTCCCAGAAATAAGAACCGCAAAGTCGCACTATGTAATGTAAATATATTCTCGATTTCTGGAGATTAAATCTTGCATCAAATTTCGATACTTCGAGGTTTCAAATAAACGATCTAGAAAGTGGGTCCGTGAGTTTCGGAAGGAAGAGGTCGCAGAAGGTCTTTGGGAACGCCTACATACACACACACACGCATGCACATGATTTGTTTGGTAAACGCTTGCTTCTTCATGTGTTAAGGAATTGTACGGCTCTTCTTCTCATTTCTTTCTCCCTTTTTCCGGAACACACTCAGCGTCCAATTTTTAGTGACCAATAGTCGGCCGTTAAAAAAACAAAAAACAATCAATTTGCGTCGTTCATAGATTATGAGATTATGTTACACAATTTTTTATATTCGTTTTGAAAAACACAAGTAATTTTTCACTGTACTTAGTCCACCTACTACTGTAAACGTGTCTTCCGACCGATTTGACCCATTTCCAACACCAACCTGCGTCCAAGAAATTCCACAAAATTCTACAAAATTTGAAATCGATAACACAGATGTACAGAATTTGATGAGAACTCCGAAGCTACTCTCCGGACGTTGCAAACGTTTGGAAGAAATGAATATACCCCCCGTCGCATTCTTCTTCGATAGAAATTTTTATCGTGTATCGGCTGTAGTTTGTGCGAGTAATGAGCAAAAGATGCGGAAGGCAACGGTAGAGTCAAACTTCCCACATCCGTTGCCTCGATCCGGACATTTAATCAATCGCAATTTACCTTGAATTGGAACATCACCTTGTTTCTTTCTCTAGTCTCCCTAGAATATTAAGATTGACCTCGCGATATAAATCAATGCATCAGCCTTTATAACACTGGATAGAGAGCCGAAATCACATAAGCATTCGGTGATGGGCTATGATTTTAACTAAACTGATTGACTGATGACGAGGACTTAACGCGAGGTAAGACGCAAATCATCGTTAATTCGTTGAATCAATATGCGCCACAAATTTGGGTCGATGTGGACTCTCGATGTGAGCTCTCATCAAAAGTAAGCCTTGCAATTTGGCAACACAGTCTGATTTGTTGTTGTAATAGTTTCCTATGGTAATATTGCAGTTGAAATTTGGGCCACGTCGATACGTTCACGTTTTGTGTTGGGCAGCCATCCTTGCATGTAATTGCTCTCATCGAAATGATGATGAGATTGAAATATTTTGTATTAAATGAAGTGTGGTATAGAGATTGGTGTTCAATTAATTGATCGGTCTTGCAAGCCGACAATGTTTTTTTACTTGTTTTTGTTATAATTTTTGATAGATTCCGATTTTAAATTATAATTAAACACAAATTAACCGTTTAATGCTGATAACAAACCCCACACACATGTATATATGTATATGTATATGTATATATATGTATATATGTATATATATATACGCTTTGATTACATATTCAAATGCATATAAGTCTTTTTGTTAGTGACCGTTACAAAAGTTTCGAAGCGATAATCAAGAATTCTAATCAACGCTTGCTTAGCTTATAATGAAATTGTATTACGATAACATTAAAGTTCAAATCAACTCCATTAACATACGTATAAAAAGTATGCATAAATGTGTGCGTGCACACGGATGCCTATATATATACACTTTGTACGTACGCAAGAACATGGATTTGTGTGCCCATTTAAATAAACAAGTATGAGGAAAGGAAAGGAAAGGAAAGGAAAGGAAGGGAAAGGAAAGAAAAGAGAAGGAAAGAAAAGGAACGGAAAAGGGGTGAGATGTATATATATATATATATATTATTATAAATTCATCAAATGTGTTTGCAGCGCATTGACATATGCATCGAAGATGTCGCTAAGTATATAAATATATATATACGTGAGTAACGTGAGTAAACTAATCATCGTATAAGTTTAGGTTGTGTTCGTTATTTCAAAACATTATTAGGACAAAATTTTTTTTAATTTAAAAATCGGATTAGATCGCTATAAAAGTTCTCGATCATCACATAGAGAATGAGAATGATCGCCGCCACCTAAACCCAGTTAAAATTCAACTTGAATTTTAAATTTCCTTTTCTCGTACTAGTAAATGTCCCTCTCCCGGATCTAAAATTCAGCTAACAGTTAGCGAAGAGTTCATTCAAAATTATCGATAATTATCGGAAATACAATTTTTATTATATACATTCGCATGTGATATGGAATCAATCTGCTACTCTATTGTGACCGTGACCGTGACCTTTTTAAATTCAGTAAAACTTCATTATTATTTGCTCCTGCTTGCTAGCTGTGCCGTCGGTCGGGCAATATTATTCAATCGGCACCGCATTCAATTTCCATTTGTTTGAATCTGACATAATAGCGTCGGTCAGCCGAGTATTTCTCAATGTAAGCAAATCTAAATTTTTGCAAAAGCGAATGGGGGGAATAGTACGATCATTTTCTCAGTGGTTCAGTTTCTCACACATTTAATATTAAGTTCTTAAACTTGGATTCAATTTGATTTGAAAGCGCGTCGCATCACGTTCCCAAAATGTATGAGAAATATGTAGTAGTCAGCCAGCCATTCGAAGCAGGGATTTATTTAAAATTTAATCTTTTAATTGTTGTTGTATTCCCAATTGAAATGACACTCTTCTGCCATGCCAGCCATCGTTGTCTATCATTATGACATTCGTGTCCTGCATCCACGAAGAATTCGCAATACATATGATGAGGATTGTGAAGCAATTCTATTAGAAGGCTGGCAGGCATATAGCGAGAAAGATGATGTCTTTGTCTTTGTTAACTGTTATTGTTGGTCTTTTTTGCAAACAATACATCGTTCAATTGGCTCAGGGTGACGTCGGTAGACACCTGCAGCAGTAGCTGTAATCGTTTCATTCGAATTTAGCGGCACTAGAAATGATAAGCGGACTAGCAGAGACGACTCTATGCATCGAATCGATACCAGTAGTGTGAGTGTAAGTAATGGGTTGCTCAGAAACCAATTTCATTCATTTCCTTGCCTTTCCCTATTTGTCACTACTGCTGTGTCCGAGGAATAACGTGAATTCATTACTTTATAATGCTTAGAAATCTTGCTTGCTGCTAACATGAGAGCCACGGAGCCACATTAACAGGCTGATATCGCAATAGATAGGCCCAGAATAAAGCGGATTGCCGATGGAAGCAATGTGCAGGACAACGGCAAGCAAGACGATTCCTAAAATCTTCCGATAGGGCACGACACGCAAACGACTATTGAGCCAAGAAGAAGTGACCTACACGGGTCATATAATTCCCTCAGGTGCAATCTGGAAAACATGTGTATGTTTGGTTTACCGACCGATTTACGCAGATTCTGCCAAAGAACGAGTGAAACGTCCCAGCACATTCTATGTGAATGTGAGGCCATCTGCCGAACCAGATACCAAGTGTTTGGCAGAGCATTTTACTAAGCCGGACGCGGTATTGTGCTGCGGGATTCATAAAAATCCCATAATCCTAATATTCTTAAATTCGTAATTTTCGAAAATCGAGCACAAGAGCTCAGGCGACGAATACAGAATAGAAGAATAGTTTTATTATAGTAAAGTATCGTGTGGCGGCTGTGCGAACGACAGCGTGCATAATAGATGACGTTTTTGAAAATGTATTTTCGTACAGTGTTGTCTCAGATGGTAAAACGGACGTAATTGAATCGATTCCGCTCGCTATTCACGCTCATTGCCAATATAATAAAAATAAATGATCGGGTCCCAATGCCTATTTATTTATTTATTTATTTACTTCTTTATTTTATACTTAACGTAAACGTTTGACATAAGTATAATAGTTCGAGAGCGTAGAGAATAGAAAGCGAATTGCAAATTATATTATAGATGATATTTATTGCTGAACCGTAGCAAGTTTACCACGTGCAGACAGACGTGTATTTATCTATGTAATTGTATGTAATTTTGCATACAATCTGAAATATTATTAACAGCTTATCATCTTGAATTCTATTATATCTATCTATCTACCTGTCTGTCTGTCTGTCTATCTATCTATCTAATCTAACTGATCATTTCATAATGTAAAGCCTACGGCAATAAAGACTCGACTGACTGACTGACTAAGAGAGAGAGAGAGAGAGAGAGAGAGACTCTCGAGATATTTTTGATTTTATCTTATCTCCTCGACATCCATAGAGAATTACTTTTGCTTTCATGATATTTCGCAATTATTCACAATTGCATAAACGCACTGCACAGCACAGCACAGCACAGCACAGCACAGCGCAGCGCAGCGCACCTAAAACACACATTCATATAAGAAGTGCATATATACACTTACACTTACATACTAAAGATTGAAAGTGTCTTTTATACATACGTACGTCGTATACACTTGATACACAAAAGTCTCTCCTCACACTCTACGAAAACCTGCTCTCTTCAATAACTCATTAACAACGGCGTTACGTTAACAACGAATTACCTTTCATGCTAACTCTACTTAATGCCACGCTAGATACAAGATTCCTTGGAATGAATGCAAAATAGCTTAAGGTATGACTTAAGGTCATAGTAATCCATTGCAGGCAGGGAGGCGGTTGGTTGGGTCAATATGAACCGGTATCCGGTATAATTATCAAGGATTACTATCATCCTCCTCTACCTGGCGATGTATCGAGGCAAAGAAAGGAGATTATTTTTAATAATTTTTTTTCAATAGTCGATCCAAGTATAATACAATGACGGCATCGCTTTATCCGAGTATATCAGACTATCTTATCCATTATTTAAAATGGCAAAGTACTGGAACACACATATATATTTCATACATTTCGCAACGACGCAATACGATCAGGGTTTTTCTAATCCAAGATCCTCGAGGAGAATATTTCTATTTTTGTGATAAACTGAAATTACGAGACGGACGAACAGACTTATGGATGATTTCCAATCAAAACGCTTAGCCACCACCACTATAGATTGTCTTTCTCTTGACTTATATTGCTATCGTCTTTCGGAAAACGCGTATGTTTTCTGGTCTATGTTTCCCACGCCACACAAATAGGATCTAAAACTCGTTAATTTATTCGAAGATGATAATTAATTGCTTTTACCAATTATGTGTCGTGCTTCCTCATATTTTTACTACTTAGGCTCATTTCTAACTTCACCAGGTTGAGAAGACTGTGCGAGATTGGAAGGTCTCTCAGCCATGTACTGGCTCGCCCATGTAGATTACTAGTGCTAGCAAATATTTGGGGTACGTTTACTTTACATTTGAACTTTTGATTTTTTCACATTTCCACCTCTGACGGCTATCGTCAGAGTTCTCTTGCAAAGAAATACATGTGAACAGTTTGCCCTAAATTCTACTCTATGCAGTATGTAGCCACACTACTCTTCCCTGATCAAACAGACCAATTATCTGGATGAGTGTATTGGTATTGAAAACTTATTGCAATGAAGCCTCTGGGTGTCGTCTCTTCTTCATTTCAATTGGATGAAAATAAGTTTCAGTTAACGATGATTTCGCCTCGCGTATCATTCATCATTAAAAAAAAAATACTTCCAAAATACTAATCATAATAATGATGACGAGTTATGAGATTATACGTTTTTATGGGGTGTGTGTGTGTGTGTATTAAAGGCGAAAGTCGTCCATCGGCCAGATATGGAATAGATTCAAGAATGCTAACGCATCGATTAGGCGTTTCTTTCTGACCTATGGACAATCAGAAAAGTATGTGTAAAAAAGAGGCGGACGCTCTTGTTGCAGGGTCAATAAATTTAATCATGATCATGATAAGTGGGCAGACGTTATCTCTCTCTTGTTCTTGTTACACGTTATCGATAAAATTTGCAATGCATTACGGGTTTGATTCTCAAAAAACGATTTTACTTTGTTTAATTTTTTTTTTATTTTTTTTTATTTTTTTTTATTTTTTTATTTTTTTATTTTTTATTACATACATGTTTGGACAGAGTTGAATACTACCAACAAACAGTAGATGCTTTATAATATGTTCACACTTGCCTAATTATTATTATTATTATTATTATTTTTATTATTTTTATTATTATTATTGTTGTTGTTTTTGTATTAGTATTGACTGGCTGCTTACGTATTTAAGTGGAACAGGAACTAAATCGCACTGAAAAATACATAACGAAAAAAGTAAAAGAAGACAAAAAAAAAACAAAAACACAGCAACAACAATAAAAGACACTACGACAGCAGCCACAACTACACAAGCAGCAACAAGCAGGCAATACAGCATTTCAATCTTGTTTTGAATCTTGATTACTTGCGATAATTTAACAACGTACGTAACTTTTAAAACTGACGCAACGCTTATTGCAAGAGACACACATTAACAAACAAACAAACAAACAAACAAACAGACAAACAAACTCAATCCAACATATCGCAACGCAACAGACGACGATACAGACAGAACACATAGGAATAATGTTGTGTATGCGTTATTAAATGCTCGAAATGTTTGAAAAGACATGAAGCTCTTTACGCATCTACGTACACAGTACGTACGCGTACATTCGTTACGTATTGTTATTAAAATATATCATAGGTTTAGTTCAAACTTTTTCTTCTTTTAAAAAGTTGGCGATGAAGAGGAGTGAGCGGTGTGATGTGTGTGTTGTGCTGTTGTGCATGTGTATGTTCATTTAAACATATCCGATATTTACATCAGTTGACTATGTTAGAGCTGTTGTTGTGGCCACTAACTACTACTTACTCTCATCGTATAGAATTATTATTGATTCGATGCATTCGCATTGACTTGGTGGGCATGCATTCATATCCATGCACACGCATGCGGACCTAAAATGTTGAAGCGCAAGCCACAACCAATAGCCTGGCGGGGCAGAAACTCGGTTTGCCAGCAGACAAACAGCTTCTTCTTCTTCCTCTTTTACATTTTTCTTCTTCTTCTTTCTCTCTCTCTCTCTCTTTCTTTTTCTTTTGGCTAAAAGTTGGTTGTGTGGCTATTAGTCACATTGTTTGCTTAGCTAGCAGCTTTAGCTTGAGAGTTCGTTATATGGCAGCAGCACATGTTGTTTGCTTTTTATAGTTGTTTGTGTAGTTGGTGGTTTCCAACTATATTTTTTCAACACAATAGCAGCATCAGCAGCAGCAGCGTCGGCAAGAGCAGCAGCAGCAGTAGTAGTAGATATGAAGATTTCTTTCTGCCAGGTTAACACTGGTCGCTATCCAAGCCAGGCTAAGATGCAAGTTAGACTCAGTTTATCGAAGTATTTGAATAAACGTATAAGTACAAATTGTTACCGAGCTGCGGCGGCAGTATGGTTGACTTTTTTGCTGCTGCTTGACTTCGTTATAAGCAAAAGCAACTTTGCTAAGCTGAGTAATGCTGTTTTTCTTTTTTTTCCCCCCCCTTTGGTTTTGGTTGCCACTATCTCGCCTCTTTCTGCATAAACCATACACTTGCTCTTATATGTATTGCTTTGCTGTCGATGTGGAAGTGTTTTCTCATTTTTTTTTTTTTTTTATAGGTTCAGGTTTTCTTAGCTATAGTTATAGCTTCCTTCTCTTTTATAGGCGGCTTTCCATTGTTTGAAAATTTACATTAATGGAATTGGCGTTGGCGGCGCTGTTCAGCACCGTAATGTTGTAAATATTCTTTGTTTATTTATTTTATTTTATTTTTTTATTATTCTCCTAACGTTGTGTTGTGTAGTGTAGTGTAGTGTATATATGTATGTTATGTATGTGGTGTGAATCCTATGTAAGAACTAAAAAACGAGTTTGTTTACTAAAATGCGAAATTTTAAGCTGAAAGATCATTCACATTAATGGGGATAAATTTCTCGTCGCGAAGAATTAGGGTAAACTTATTTTATACATACACTGGTAACACCTAATAAGTTATGTATACTACACATAAATGGAGTATGCAAACCATCTCATGATCTCAATATTTCGTACACCTTTCGCTCACAAAGGAAATCATTATAGTTTGGTGAAATCGCGAGGAGTTAAGAGGAGAACGCTAACAACTCTGCGTATGCCTTGCCCTTCTGTAGCATACCCATAAAATTTGTTTGTTACGGTCAGTGTCTTCGATTCATTTGCGATTTTTTTGGGCGAGGCAGAAAACGACAGTAGTTTGTGTCACTCGTTCGCTTTCGTCACTTCACCGAGTCCTCACCTCAAAATAAAAGAATTCGCCATCAGACAAATAGTGCAACCCTCTATGTAGAAAGAAGCAAGCAGTCGCTTAGACGTTTTATACCGTTTATAGATTCATTGAATGATTAAAGTACGGACGGAGGACATTAAGGATCTTGCCTGACGTCTCTCGACCGCATGTAACTGTATATATGGCTAATTGGTGATGCAAGAGCGTCGGTCCAACATCGTTGACACGCTTCATAGCGAGAGAGAGAGAGAGAGAGAGAGATTTGTTCACCGATCAATCAAGATCCTGCAATCTTTCCCGATCGCGAAAATATTGCTGTTGCGAATATCAGTTAGTCGAAGCGGATTACATTTTCCGACTCATATATATCCCCGTAATCATTTAAAGCAAATATCGAGCATATATATATCGATTTAAAAAAGCACAGAATTTATTAAAGGAGTTACATTTTTGCCATATTTGCTAAGCATAGGAAGAGTGTATAAGTTTGAGAAAGCTTTCTCATAGCGACGGAATCGATCACAAAGGGTTAAAAGGAGGGCTACTTGGCTTTATCAGCGTAGTCGTTCGATCGGCCTGGAGTTACACTCTGTCGCGATTATTTGTTCTTTAAGCGTATTGCTGTCCGCCTTGAGAGCAAGCTATCTAACATATCGTTTCCATCGGATATTCCCACTTTTCACGTCAACGTATCTGCATCACTTTACGTCCAAGATGATATTTAACTCTTTTATTCTCTTCTTTCCGTTCTTTTCAATTTCTTTCTTATATGTTACGACGGAACTATTTGCTAGGAACGCCACCAACTGTTCCTCAAGCTTGTGCATGCATAAAATTTGAAAAATGGTCTTTTTATTGTTGTTGGCATATAGCAATTGCTCGATCAGAAGTGTTTGAATGAGGACAATGTGTTCGTATACAGATCTCCTGATCATGGATTTTAAGATACTTTTTTTTTTAATATGAACACGGATTTCGTTTGCATTTTCATACTCGACTAGAGTCGGCATTAACGAAAAATTTACATTCGGTCTCTAAGCGTACTTGTCCAGCGATAGCTTCTTCATATGAATGGCGTTACACCGATCAGAATCATTTTTCAATCTTCGTGTGACTGCGTGAAACGAGCATACGTCTCAGTTCCACAAAAAATCAAATACATATATATATATCTAAAGGATCTAAAGGGTAACTTCAATTTCTGAAGCATTACATTCCAAACTATTCCTATTATACTATTCCTCGATTGCAAACAGTATTTTGTGGAAAAAAGCCTTACTTTTGCTATTTAAATCGACGAATGAATGATGAAAAGTCGATATCCAAGACGATTATAAAAAAGTTCATGATTAGCTACAGTACACTAAAGTACCGCTACAGTAAACTGAATGTTTTGCCACTCTCTGCTGTATTCATCCAGCGCATCCTTCATCCATCTGGTTAGCTGGTCTTATTTTACTCAAGGAAAGCCTCAAAAGAAAAGTTATCCAGTGAGCACGCACCTCGACCATATTCGTATGTTCCGTTAGTTCGTTATTTTCTTAATAAATAGATCAGGATTAACTTAAATTAACCCTATACAACATATATATAGCATATATATATATTCAACCATACATTCAACCATAAATAAGCGTAATAATGAATTAAATTCGAATTAATTCGAATTCTCATCGATTCGTTTTTTCAAGGAATATAAGGAAGGATATCTTATGGCAATGCTATCGCGTCCACCCCGTTCCCGTCAGTTAGTTTTAGGAAAAGAAATAGCTTTGCATACCATAAGGCGCATCGCAAGGAAGCATCAAATATTACTCATATTCTTGCTGTGCGTTTGCAGATCTCGCAGGTTCTATTTAACAAAAATTTCTTCAGTGGCACACCCAACCAACCAACCAACCAACAGCAGTCATCTACATGACGAATTGAATGGGAAAAAAAACAAAACAAAAAAAAAAAAAATGAAAAAAGAAACCTTTTTTCAATATATGTATGAATTCCGTTTCTAAAACAATATAATACTGTAACGCAAGTAAATTCAAGGTTTTGTCCGTAATAACAAAATTTTATGGTTGTGTTGCCTTCTTTTTTTGGTTTTTTTTTTTTTTTGTTTTGTTTCTTCATTATTACCAATTTTGTTAAATTGCACGATACTCAAGTGGCTTGATTACAATATAAGAAATATTGCTGTTGTTGTTGTTGTTTTTATTGTTATTGTTGTGTGTACACACGTGTGTTTGTCTAACGAATATTATTTGAATTTGTTTACGTATATATGTAATACATATGTCTATTTATGTCTGTACACTGCTTGCCCAAACTTGCGGATCATCTTAAAACGTGGACAAAATGTAAATATTTATTCAAAGCTCTTAACCTAACTGAAGCTAAAAGCTCATCATTACATTATTGCGGATCATATTATATGAAAAACTACTTACTCCTTCCACGGAATTCGTTGTTTAATTTTCGAACTTTTACTCGTGCGTTATGCGGTACTGTCACAGCGATTTTTTTGTTTTTGTTCAATTTTAGATCAGACGACTGAGAATAGTCCACACAAGAAAGTATAATATATCTCTACTACTACTACTACTACTACTAATGTTTCAGTTAATTGTTTGTATCAAAATTATTTTATATATGGAGCTTACAGATCGTCTTTGTTTCATTTTCGTGCGGCGGCCAAGTCCTTCTGCTCTTCGTTTATAATATAAATAAAAGCAAATTAAATATTAAAATATCTACAGCTAAGCGAATAGGCAGACAGGCAGACATACAGACAGACAGAGAGGCAGGCGGAGGAGATCAGCATGAAAGTAGTCGCTCTTACTGATCAGACTGCGTGCCCATGTGCTTATCTCCTTTAAACATTGATAGTAAGGTACATAGAGAGTGAAAGAAAAAAAAAAGAAGAAGAAACAAGAATCAGTTCGCAATAACTATTCGAAACTTTTGGCTGGTAGTGTATGCCTTTGATACTTAACAAGCAAATGAATTAATGTATGAATGAACGAAGCCAACCAATAAATGAAGAAGAAAAGCGATCGAACAATAAAATAAATATAAATAATTGGAACTTTTTTTATTTTCATATGAAATAAAAATATTGGTAATAATAAAACAGTAATAAAACAGAGGTGACAGAGTAAAATTTGGGAAAAAAGGTAACTTGACGCGAGATTATGATTGCAATCCATAAGCAAAAAAACAACGAATTGTCAAGAGACAGTGAATTGACAAACACTGCTGACACGCAACGTCCATCGTCTAAAGCTAAGACCGAATTCGTATTATAAGTCGGTCGATCCAAAATGTATACATATTTGACGCATAACAATAACAATGCACGAGAAATTCGTTTTTAAAAATCTATTCGGAGAATAAGAAGAAAGATTTTTCGATGACAAGAAAATTATATTCGATTTTGACCGAGTCTTTTTCTACCCATCACCGTAATCCTAAAAAAAAAAAAAAAAACGGGAAAAGAATTAAATTTTCATACTCTATATAATATTGAATGGACGCGACTGATTTGCTCTATTTTCAGAATCAAAGCTGAAATTTATACGGTGCACTACGTGTTGTACTTTATGAGTAGCAAGCAAACAACACCGAAAGCAAACGTGTTCGCCGGTTTTGTTGTTGTATAAGAGTATGGGTGTTGTAGGCGTGTCGCTTGGCCGGTTTGGACCATTCTTGTGCAAATTTGTAAGCGATATCTCTACAAAGTTAGGCAGTTGGACAGACGGAAAGAATTTGAATGCCATGTGGGTTTTTGAAGCTCGCCTCTGCGCATTATGAAGGTATTGAAAACAAAAATTAATTTTTGATACACTATAATCGTAGGTAGGCATGGTCAATTTTCTAGGTACTATACAACATCGCTCATATAATATAAGTTTCAATTTTTGTAAATTTATCTGCTGTCGTTTGTGCGCACTGAGCAAAAAGCCAACTTCCTTTTCCAGAGGCGTTTTCAGTTTACGTAGACGCCCACAGTAGGCGTGTCCTTTGACTGATTCGGCTTATTTTCACTACTAACCTGCCTTGCAAGTATTTTCAAGTCCAAGAGAAATTCGATCCTGATCAAGGATGTCTCTGAAGCTTCCTTCTGGGCCTGACAAGGTGAATATACTCCTCATCCTTCGGCGATGAATATAACAAAAACATATGCCCCAAAGGAATATATTTGGATTTACAAGATGACGTGCGGTGTATCAAGCACAGTCCGTTCATGCGTCAACATGCGCATTTTGCTTTTCTAGACCAATGAAGTTCGGAAGTAAAAGACTTTGGAAACTTAAATTTTTTCGGGTCCCATTGCAAGAATGCGTTGGATAATCTAAAAGGAATTTGTGGTTGTTTGTTTGCTTGTTTGGTAAACCAAACGAACAACGGCGTAACTGCTTAAGTGACGAGGTGAAAGCGTTTAGATCATATCGTATATACAATTCCATCGCGTACTGCTTTTTTCCGCCTACAATCGATAGTTTGGGGGCGTATTCATTTTGCAGCGCTTATTAAGAATTTTCTCCGTTACCACCATATATATATTCTCAAAACAATATGTCCGTCTGCTTGATTCTATGTGTAGTGTCCAGATGGCAAAAATCGCTATCACAACCCCGGTTGATATTGCCAGCGAAAGGAGACATGACCAGAGAACTCATCCCCCTTCTGTTCGCAAAAGCAAAAAAAAGGAAAACAACTCATTAGAAGAAAAAGAAAAGCAAACAAACCAGCCAAGCCTCACCCAATATTTTATAGTGCATCGAAATTTGAATTTTTATTTTTTATTTTTTGCAACTTAGAGAAGGAAGTTTCACCTTCAGCAGTAGCAGTAGTGTGCTCGATCAGTTCTCAAATTCGGTATCCACATACCCTAGCCATGTCCGTCTCTCTGCCGTCAATAAAAAACCAAAAACATTGGAAGCTCTTGCACGCACGTAGGTGACTGGTCATTCGAAAAAGGGGCGGATTCGGTTGACGGAAACGCCTTACATGCACTGAGAACAACTCGAAAATGAGGGCTATTTTGCTCATCAATATCACACATTTGCGTATTCTATGGACGATCGTTAAAAATGTTTGCACAAAAATTGGGAAAAATTCGCCACGCCCACTCACCGGCAATAGTGAGTTTGACAATACAAAAATGTATGACGCAGCCGAAAGTATAGAGTGACTTAATAAAGAACTCTTGCAAAAGAAACAAATGAGAACAGTATAGTCGGGCGCAGCGTCGACTATTGCATACCCGACACCACACATTAGTACACATTATTTTCATGAAAAGCCATAATTTTCAAGAAATCTACATTTAGTTAGAAACTAAAAAAAAGAACAAGAAAAATTTCCTACCGTTAATTTTTTTGCTTAATCACTACTATGAGTTAATTTTCGCCATCAAATATCGAAAATTCGAACTTTTTACCATATAAAAATTCAATTTTCATACGGAATACCGAAATATTATTACTTAGGCACTTGGGCACTGTCGAAAGCGTCAGTGTATCAAATGTCATCAAGATATCATAAAAAGATTAGATCGATTCTGAATCGATCGGTACAATAAAAGTTTGAGCCGTCTTTATAGTCTTCTGCGTGTTACATACGTTCCCGTACTAACTTATTATAACCTAAATCTAACATGTATCATAAGCGGTATAGGGCATAAAAGGCGAGACCAGCTTAGTAACATTAATGCTCTGCACTGTTTTTGTGTTCAATTCATTACTTAAGTAAATGAACCTTAAAAAAAAAAAAGAAATGGAAAATAAATTTGTAAAAACAAAATCAGACTTTCTTGCACATTACAATAACATATTCTTCTTCTTTTTTGTTTTTAACAAATCTTAAAGATGCTTGCGCATATGAACGAATGCAATTTTCTTTGTTTTTGTTCATGTGACCGAAATGAAAGGGATGAAACGGCAAGGGATGGCATCGTTTTCATTTCGCATGTGTTTCTTTAATGTTTAGTTAAGAAATTAATCTCTTCTTGGTTGGACTTTATTTTTCTACATTTTCATACTGCAATTATCGTGCTGTCGTGCAGTGCAAGCTTCTTTACCACATAATAATATACAATCAGTGAATAAATCCCGGAATCGAAAGAAAGTAAACTTGCTTTTCAACATGTTAACAAAGCCTTGTTCAAGACACTCCTACGCTTCTCCAATTTCTCGATATCTTTTCAACAAATAGAAAACACCTTTTCCTTTCGAGCACCTTTTCGCGATTTGCGGCCAGTAGATAATAGCCGAAGATGGCAAGATCTCGAAAATATGTTGATTGACACAGCAAATGGCCGGAGCGATTCGAATCTGAATCTGTAACATGGCTAACATGAGTAAATGCGATAACAATGTTTGGAGAGCAGCCGCAAAAATGCCTTCTGCCCAAATTTTCATATAAAACAATATGCGAATATGTGATAGGATCGCTAGGAACCCCATGTTTAAAATCAGTAAAGCGACGACAAATGATTCTTTTTTGATAAAGAAGAGTTGCCATAGCAAGCATTTGCAAGTAAACGCAAATAATTATAATGGAAATTGTTCTTCTCCCCTAACGAAATTAAAAAAAAATCCACTTAAAGGAAATAATATTCCTTCCTCCTTCCATATTATGTATATAATACGTAGCGAGCGTTACCTGTTAACGATGTTGACTAATTCTCCACAATTTTGTGCGCATGAATAAAAGTTGTCCCTACACGCAGCTCAAGGAGAACCTAACGCAAATCCATTTTTATTGTGTTTTTTAAATCGTGCCGACCATGAGTCTCTATCTTCAGGATGGTAGCCAGCCCCCCGCTTCTAAGAAATCGAACGAGACATTTCATCGAAAATATTATCAATAGATGCGATCGCAAAGGAATAGAAACGCTCGATTAGGCAAAATTTTGCCATCCCTGTACTGCTATCGTAAGAGGAGCTTATCGATCCTTTACAAATGTTCATGCGTATATAACAAAAAAAAAAAAAAAAAAAAAAAAAATTGGTATATTGAAGAGTGTGCATTTTTTGCAGTCTGTCAGGCAGGCCCTCTCTCTCTCTCTCCCTCTCTCTCTCTTTCCCCCCGCGGCCTATATTTTCCTTCTTTCTTTCTTTCTCTCGTTCTCTTCCTTTGCTCTTGCACCTCTCTTTGATTCATCGTGGTGCTGCCAGTCATCATGAATTGCGTGTTAATTTTGCATTTTTACCTGGCTGACGGGTTTTCCAGCAGCAGTATGTTTGATAGTCTTGTCGTGGCGTAGCGTTATTTGTTATGGTAGTAGTGATTTGAACTTGAGCTCTATACATAATCGGTATCAGGTATGTTGCATAATACATTACAGCATCGAGAGTTGAATGGTTGGATGGACAGACGTAAATAAATAAATATACAATGAAACACACTACAACACTAGCGTTTGTTTCGTTTACCATGCAACAGGTAATAATTAAATATATATGGTGGTTGTTTTATTTTCTGGTTTGTTTTTTACTTTATTTTTTCTTCTTTTGAATTTAATTTTGTTTTTAATTTTGTTACTTTTTTGGATATATTGGTTGTTTTTTTTATTTTTTTTCCTCCTCTTCTTTTTTAGAGAGTCTTTTTTATGTTTTGATGATTGTATTGCTGGCCGCGTTAAA
>KK499789.1:1563629-1808555 GCA_000688715.1 Glossina pallidipes | reverse complement strand
TTACTTTATTTTTTCTTCTTTTGAATTTAATTTTTTTTTTTTTTTTTTTACTTTTTTGGATATATTGGTTGTTTTTTTTTTTTTTTTTTTTTTTTTTCTTTTATATACACACATATGTATGTTTTGATGATTGTATTGCTGGCCGCGTTAAACTGGCTTGCCATGGAATTCATTTAAGTACTAGAAAAAGAGTTGTTGATAAATTGATTGGTTGGATCGTTGCGCATATATATATCTATATATATATATATATATACATGTATATATGTGTATATCTTCTTCATCATAGCCTTTGACTTAATAATACTTACTTAATGAGAAACAAAACAAAGAAGAAAAAGAAATGGTTATTGTTACGCATATTCATTCGGTTTGCCTGGCTGGTGCTGGCTAGTTGTGTCGTCGTTTATCAACATTGTTTTTTTGTAGCAGTATTGGGGGCATTGGGAGACAATTTTGTTTTATTGGATTTTCTCTCTTTTTCTCGCTTTATTTTTTGCTTTGCTTTCATCATTTTGCCTTGGAATTACATGAACGGTGTGTGCTGCTGCTGCTTCTGCTTACTGTTGTTTTTATTTGTTCGATTGTTGCAACAATTTTTTTTTTTTTTTTGCATTTTTAACACGGTTGAGAAATCACATGAGAAACTTTATTTATTTAGTCAGTCATATGTTTCTTGATACACTCTCGCCTATAACATTATAACACAATGCATGAAGCAGTCAAAAAGTAAATTCAACTGAACTCAAACGATTTTCGCATAGAGCATAGGCATCGGCATAGGGGTTTTCCGGTTTCTTCTTTTTTCTCCTCTATTTTCGCATAGCATAATAATTCTTAAGATTTCAATTCGAGATGGAGCTAAGATATTAACAATCACTGCTCTTTTGCATAACAATCATCGGACTACTATTGCAACTGAGTATCAACCGACAACCATATGGTCACCTCGATCGTTGAGCTAAAGAAGAACTTCAAATTTTCAATTTTCTACTTCGATCGCAGTTACGGTCGCCTTCTTTTTTTCCATCATTTTTTCGCTGGACTCGTCATTATAATTCACTCCGTTTATTATGTAGTAATCAAACATCAGCAAAAAGCAACGAGGTAATGGGGCGGTTCATATAAAGTGCCTGCGTCCCGCAATGGCGAGAGCTTTGATGTTGTCTTTATTCGCTGGGTAAGGAAGTGGGAGAAGTCTTCACTCGCGAGACGAGCTCACTCACTCGCATAGATTGAACTGAACATCGGGAGTCACGAAAAGTTTCCGATTAAAATCCATAGTGAGCCTTAGCCTCACTAATTTTTAATACAATTACTTATAATTCGAGACTGGACTCTCCGTCATTCTTTAATTTAAATTTCTTGTCTCGTTCTTGAAGTACATGAATATGTATATTCATCTAAACGCGAGCGCCATCTCTGGCATATTCATTACCTTTTTGCCTATTAATAAATAAATAAATAAAATAAATAAATAAATAATTTTTACTTATTTTTCTTTTCAGAATAAATCTTCTCATGGTCGCATACCGGATATTGGAAATTCTATGACCGAATTAAATGTCGCCAATATAAATTCTTCCAACAATTCATCCATTGAACAAATGGATAAAATGGATCAGCAGCAGCAACCACAACAGCAGCAGCAACAGCAGCAGCAGCAACAGCAACAGCAACAACAACAGCAACAACTTAAAAGTCTCGAGAATTCTCAATTTCGTTTTCATGCTGCCTTAACTCGCACAATTTCAACACCACAACCTCAAATTAAACAACATTATCAGATTAATAATCACCAGCAACAGCATCAACAGTCAAATCAAGAACAGCAAACACAAACACAATCGCAACAACAAAATGCGAATGTTGCTATAGTAATGAACAGATTGATCGAAAATTTGGGTAACATTAACTTGCATCGAAAAATCGAAAGGACTCAATCGGAACCGTTGCCGCAGCAAGTGAATACCTCAAGGTAAGTAAGAACAACAAGAACGAGAACAACAACAACATTAACGATAATTATATCAAAAATTTTGGGATGAAATGAAGTGGTGTAGATTTGGGTGGCCGATGTGGGTGCAAGCATAACATTGCACACACAAATTGTCTCGTTTTTATATCTACCTCTCTTCTCGTCTATGATTTGTGTCATATAAATATGCAGCCGAAACTCGATAAGAGCTCGGTAGCTCGGTGTCCCCGTATGTCCGAGACCAAGTTTAAAAAGGAATAAAAAAGTTTTCGAATCGAATTAAATTTGAAATATGACTTGAAAATGTTAAATCTTTGAAAAACAATTTGTTGTTGTTGTTGTTTTTTGCATACCCATGTTTCGAAGGTGGCGAATAATCGATGCGAGTAGTAGTTATTTTACGCTTATGAAAGAAAACCGAAGTGTATTCGATCAGATCTAAAACTAACAAAGCTTAGCTAAAGTTAGTATCGAAGAAGAAAAGAAAGATGCCATGCTGCCGTAGTGTGTCAGAAGAAGAGCCTTTAAGTTTTTTTTATGTTTGTACCTTTCGAAGCATATATATATATATATATATATATATTTGTACGATTGCCAGTCATTTCGAGAGGGTTGTAATGCTATGGGTACAGCTACACGTACGCGAATACAGGATTAGATTTAAGTATGGCATTAGTTCAACGCAGTGCAGCATAATTAAAAACATAATTAATTAATGTAATTAACTAATTAACGTTTGTTAATCGAACAGCTTAACTCCCCGGTGTGTTAAAATCGATAAAGTAGACGCGTGTGCCTGCGAGGTGACATACAGGTATATGTGTCAAAGCGACGAACACGAACGACGACGATATTAAAGCTCAAATAGGGAAAATTGAAAGCAACTGCAAACAGAACTTGGGCTTAGAACTTTCACAACTGATAGCCAATAGCTGGTGAATGATTGGCATAAAAATATCGGTCACCTTCCTTCCTTCCTTCGTTTTTTTATTGCCCCCAACAACGACATCCGAGATATCAATCGCTTATAATTAGCATACATTTTCGAGAATCGTTGTTAGCGTTAAGCAAAAAATTGAGACGGGAAATTACCTCTCTTCTGAGTTCATTGAATGGACGTATAGACAGAGATGATACGATGTCCCGATAGGCATTTACAAATCAATTGAACCATTCACATTGTTCAAGAATGTGATCTTTACATATGTGTGTATGCGTAACGAAAACTATTTACCACCGTGTATAATATGGACAAGTGGTTTAATGTTTTCTACAAATTTCACGGATTCACGGATGTTATTATATTAAAAGGATTTTCGGGAGAGTTAGTTAGTTAGCCTTCCGATAAGTTACGTAAATCTATAAATAACGCATATATTGGGCATTAATATAATATGATGGGTGGATGTATGTACATACAGAAAAACTCACTTTTGGTGCTCCATTGAAAAATCGTTTTGTTTTTTCTTTTATTTCAAGGTACAAAACTGAACTTTGTCGCCCGTTTGAAGAAGCAGGCGAATGCAAGTACGGTGAGAAGTGCCAATTTGCTCATGGCTACCATGAGTTACGCAACTTGCAAAGACATCCTAAGTACAAAACTGAATTTTGTCGCACATTCCACAGTGTGGGCTTTTGTCCATATGGACCACGTTGTCATTTTGTCCATAATGCAGATGAAGCACGTGCTCTTCAACAACAACAGCAGCAGCAGCAGCAGCAACAACAACAACAACAACAGCAGCAGCAACAGCAATTCCAACAACAAATAAAATTACAAAATCATTCCAATGGCTTCATAACCAGCTATACACTAAATGCCAAACTACCAGCAGCAGCAGGAACTACTGGTGCAGTCGCTACCACTGCCACGCCAGCGACTGCAGGTGTTCTAAATCATACGTTACCTCTATCGCCACCACTAAGCATGTCAACAGGATCGGATCGCGAATCTCCAACCGGTTCTTTATCCCCATCGCCGACTAGTTCGATGACTAATTTTCCTTTTAGTGAACAAATCAGTCCGGCCAATTCAGCTTTCCAGACGGCTTTTAACTATGTAAATACACCACCAGAAAGTCCGAACGCACCCATGTCACCGGTGAATACGCCACCGCCGGCATTAATGCTCGGCCACACGCCCATTTACATTAAACCGGCAACTGTGACTACGCTGACCAATGGCAATATTGGCAATGGCGCCGCCGCTGCTATAGCTCCGCCGGTTAAACAATTGTTACAAAAAAGCTCTAGTTCACCAATTGCCATAATTCGCACCGTGGGTGGCGCGACTAAACCACCAGCCAAAGTCAATTCTGTGTCTTCTTTAAATGGTGCTGTCACTGCCGCCGATGAACAACGTTTGCCGGTATTTAATCGTATCAGCTCAGCGGCTGTCGACACCAATAATTTCTCTCACGTAGCTTTATAGATTGCGTTAGAAACCTATATATATATATATACATATATACATATACATATATATATAAATGCATATATATATTATATATATATATATACATATATACATATATACATATACATATATATATAAATGTATATATATATATATATATATATATATATATGCGCTTTATGTATATGTGTTCGCTGTATATGTTTGTGCGCTATATATATATATATATATATATATATATATATGTATATACATATATGTATCTATATAGAAAGTTTCTTCTTTTTTTTTTGCTAAGATGGACGGAGGATATATATATATGTATGTTGTTAGCTAAAAATAAGAGATAATAACGGAAGTTGGTTGTTGTTGTTGGTGTCGTCTATAGGCCACAAAATATCAACTATTTGCTCAATCATCGAAAGCACAACGCAATCAAAGTAAAGCAAAAAAAATTCTAGTTCTTTTTTTAGTGTTAAATAATTATAAAAAAAAAATTATAAAAAAAAAAGAATACGTAGATTATACAAATATCGTAACAAGAGAACTCTGTAATTTAGCTGAAAACTGATAATTTATAACTTTATTATATATATATATATATATACATAAAAAAAAAAAGCAAAAAACAAAACATTGCAGCAACAACATTTTTGCTATTATATACACTCAAACAACAGTCAATTCGGTAAAGCTGTAACCTCCAAATTATTTTAATTTATATAGAAAACACAAAATTAACACAAACATAAACATAAGTCCGCGTACACATACACACACGCGCGCGTACCCGAGCGGACGCAAATATAGCAGCAAAGTTAGCAACGAATATTTAGTTACTATATTTTCATGTCCCCTACATCATACACATACATAAATACACATACACAGACACACACACACACTACTTACGCCTCTTATATATATACATTTTCACATGTATATACAATATAATGTACATATGTACGTATATACGTATGTATATGAGTGTATGTACACATATTTATACATTTCTTTATCAATAATTAATTTTATTATTATTATTATTATTATTATTACTACTTTTATTATTATTATTATTATTATTATTATTATTGTATATGCATGTATATGTATATATGATATCTCTTTATTTTATGTATGTATAAATAATTGTTCTTTTGCTCCTTAACACATACTATACAATATATACTATATATGATGTATATATGTATGTTGTATGCATGTGTACATATATTTATATTTGGATATATATATATATACAAGTATATATACAAACAATTTAAATAACATGAGTCCATCAATCGTTTCTGTTATTTTAAACAAAAATATAACTAAAAATGGATTTTCTACAATTTTTTTTTTAAAACTTATATTAACTTATTATACAACGATGATGATGATTATTACGATTATGATGATCTTTCCTTTCAAGTTTTGTTTTTCTTATATCATAGTTTAGCTTAGCTTTTTATTTGAAACTCACTTTTATCTTTTTATTTATTTTTTTTTTTATTTTTTTATTCATTCATTTTTCATTTCTTTCTATTTCTATTTCCAATTTTTTTTCTTTTTTTTTTCCATTTTATTTATTTCTTAATCTTCTTATTTATTTATTTATAATTTTTCTACTCTCTCTCTCTCTATCTTCTCTTCTTCTTCTTTTTTTATTAGTCTATAGGGAGATATTTGTTGCATGTATTTTTAAAAACTTTATTATAATAGAAAATAATGGCACTTGGATCACACATCGACATATTTATATCTAATACATTTATAGCATCGTTTCCTCGATGCTTTGAAGAAAAATTTTTCTTTTACTATTGAAATTTTTTTTTTAAGACACGTGTGCCTTTATCGATTTGAAAAATTTTAAAAAGTTTCCAAACAATCGTTAACTGCTTTTTTTAACTTAACCTCAGTTCTCTTAATATATATTTATATATATATATATATATATGTGTGTAAATTAATTATAAAATTTTTCACTTTTTTGATGTATTTATCAATTCGAATGTATTCGAAAAACATGAAGCGATCAACAATCATTGATCAAAAATTGAAAATGGGCACCTTACTTACTCTCTTTACCTCCACACTCCGACTTGCCCTTTACATTAATTTCTTCTTTTTCTTTTTTTCTTTTTTGCATTCTATTTGACCTCTTCAAGCTAACAGCCAACCGGGCCGGGCCGGCGGCAAATTAACGAAATTTATTCCTTGTGCCACTTATTTTTATATTTTATATTTAAACCAAATCGATTTTTATTATTATTATGTTAATAGAAAAAAAACAACAACATATGCTTCCAATGAAATGGATAGAATGAATGATGAATTCATGATGATGCAATAGACAAAAGAAGGCAAAATTTTGAAAATCAAAATTCAATGAGGATTTAATTGAAAAATTTTAAATTATTAAAGTTGAGACCAATAAACGACCAATTTGTGCTTTAAAAAAGCAAATAGATGAGAAAGCTCGATAAAACTAATTTTACCAATTATTACCATTTATTTTTTTATAATTTACAAATATGTTAATGTTACCAACTAACACTTTAACTACACTAGTAGTACACCAACTAGTTCAGGCCGGCCTAATTCCCATGCCGGTTTTTTCATATCCATCAAGACGATTTGAAATTTTCTTTACCTCTAGCAATCATTCGGCGCTCACGGCGTCATTAATAGTTTTTTATTATTTATAATCGTGGGGGGAAAGGGGGCGGGGGAGTAAATCCACGTATAATGGACTATAATAATGAGCATATATATTATAATATTTTCAGCGCAAAGAAAAAAGAGTAACAAGATCTCTCTGAAAATGTACTTTGAATAGTTATTAGTGATACACTTTTGCTTTATTGAGAAAACAGTGAAAAGAGTGGTTAGAAATTGAGGTTATGTTTCGTATCCCAAACATTTATATATCGAACGAATAAACGCCTCCCAATCTTGGCAGAATTAATTTAACACAAAATTTGAAATGAATAGCGTTACATACTTGAATAGTAATCGGGTATCGTTTTTCATCGCCAATTTTTCGCTCATTTTCTTGTTTTTTTTTTTTTTAATTTTAAATTTCAAAACTATTGCCAGTAAATGACAACGAGTGGACGGATCTGAGCAATCAAGATGTTGAACAGATATTTGATTAGTCAACTGTATCGATCTCTTTAACGGTGTGTATATATATATGTATATATATATATATATATATACACTCATACACTGTATGTGTAATAGGGAATTAGGTGGGAATGAAACGATTCGGCAAAATGACAAAAATATTATCAAAAACACATTCTTAATCAAAAAAATTGGATGAGGAAATCCGACAAAGACGGTCGGACGGACAAATCATGACGTATATATTTGTCATAGACACATTTAATAATCGATTCTCGTTATATTTCTTCAAATCTGCTATCCCCCCCCCCCCGGCCCCCTCCTATCCATTCTTGGCTCGTTTTCGACGTGTGCCTTATGTGATGATAAAAGTGTCATCACAACAAAAAAACTGTTCTTGTCCTAAGAAAGACGAAATTGCAGCCAATCGCAAAATAATCCATTAACTAAAATGATTGCCAATTCCAATAAATGGTCTTTAGTGGTGCATCCCGCCCTCACCGCCAAATATATTATATTATTATTTATGTTATTTTATAGCCATTTACGTAATGTCAGTTTATGGAATTGAAGAGCAAATACTTTGATAGACAAGATTGCGATTATTTTGTCGTTGTCGTCGTCATGAACTGTATATAAATAAATATGCGCCTTATTGGTTTCATTTTTTTTTTATTTTTTTGTGTAAGAAAATGAAAATTACTGATTAATTTATTTTAAATTAAATTTACGATATTACGGCAAGAGAATTCTTTAATACCGTTAAAACAGAAACAAAAAATTAGAGAAACATATTATATTTATACATATATATACATCAGTGAAATCTTATAAAACTACATTGCTTTATCAATTTTCTATATATCATGTTATTTACTTCTACTAGATTAAAAACAAAATTTATATACAATAAAATATATTTTTCTTCGTATATTTCGTGTTAATTAAAAGTTAAAGAAATAAATAAATAAAAAGAAAAGAAAAGAGAAAAAATGAATTTGGCAATTATTAAAAGAGAACACAAATTATATATTTATATATCTATATATGTATTTATAAAATTTTAAAAATATATATATATATATATTTTTGATTTTTTTTTTTTTTTTCATTTATAATAACTGCAAATAAATAATTACAACAAGGAATGAAAATAATTTATTATTTTTAAAATTTATTATTAAACTTCAATATTTTATTATACATTTATTATATGATATGATTTTGTGTTTTCATAAATCCCTTAGAAAGTAATATTTATTTTTTTTCATTATCGCTATTATTATTTTTATTATTGTAAAAGAAACATATTAATAATAATAAAAATCAACAATTTATGCGTATTACTAAGGAAATGGAAAATTATTTAAAAAAAAAAAAAAAAAATCTCAAAAATGTTGAAAAAAATTCTCAAGTGCCTTAAAAAAGAAGTAATTTATTATTATTATTATTATTATTATTATTATTATTATTATTATTATTAACCCTTTTATTATTACAAACTTTATTTAATTATATAAAGCATTTTCGATACAAATTCGTTTCCCATCACCGCCTATCTGTCATTGATGATTTTTATTAATTTTTTTTGTCTCAGTTATCGCTTCTTACATAAAATCTTTTTTTTATTCGTTTTTTTTTATTTTTTAAACTTTCAATATGAATTTTATTGCAGTCGTCTTCCTTTATTTAATTTTATTTAATTGAATATACTTTTACTTTTTATGTCCTTAATATTAATTCCTTTTATACACTTTTTTTTGCATCTTATTTTAACTGATGGTTCATTTGCCAGTATGTTAAGTTACTACGCCGTTTAGAGGAGAAAAAGAAAAGAAAGGCGAAAATTTTGTTTGACAAAAAAAAAAAAAAGAAATAAAAAAAAAAGAAAAGAAACTAAATAAATAAACGAAACATGCTTCCATATTTTACATACATTACATATTTATAAATATATATAAAATTACACTTGTGCTTATGCAAAATTATTTTTGAATAAAATTTACTTATTTTTTTCTTAAAAACGAATGTTTCCTTTTACGATGATTACTGCAATGCAATGCAATGCAATGCAAGGTAAGATGAACTGAAATTTTATAATCCTCCGATGCTCATGGGCGACGAAACGAAAGGACTGCGCCCGCCTATCAGCGATTGTCTTTCTCCATTTTGAAGTTAAAGATTCCAGGCGATCCAGGGGACAGTGCCCTCTCTTCCTTTAAACTCTCCTGGCCACCACGGCGACCGCGCCTGCACGCATATGGGACATTGTCCCAGCGCCTAGTCCCTTCATTTATTCATTTTTGCCTTCCTTCCTTAGCACAATTTCAAACAGCTTTCATCGACTTAAATGGAAAACTCTACATGAGCCGTCCAGCTTGAATCTTCCAGCAACTGTTCAGTTTAACTCAAAACCCTGCGCTATTTCCCTATTTCCCTATATTTAGTAAGTACAAAAGTGGGGGGCCCAAGTACGAAACTGTCCCAATTCCAAATTTAATGAAAGTAATTTTTTTTCTCCTTTTTTTTGTACAGAGCTCCAACATATAAAAAGCAATCTAAAAAGCAGATCAATTTAATGCAAATTCTCAGTGCATAAGATTTTATAAATCATTATACTGAACCAACTATCAGGTACTAAAAACTAGACCTTGTTGTAAAAGAAAAGCTCCGTTTTTGAAAGAATCGTATTTATTACCGCCTGAGTTGGCAGAGTTAGGCAAATGGTTTCGATTAGCAACTCAAGGGTCGTGGGTTCAAAACGCAAGTGCGGTAGACTTTTTCGCTAAAGCCGCCAACACCTTTAGATGCTATAATTAAGATTTATGTGAGCAGTTTTTTGTTTTGTCTCTCCCCCTCTCCGTCGTGTCTCTTCGGGTACAATTGCGAACAACATATGCATGACAATGTAATACCATCACAAAAGCAACGAGCCTGTAATGAAAAACTAGTTTTCTAATGTTGAGGTTGATCTTACGAAGATCAGAATCCAAAATCTTTGGCGGAAACTGTACTCTATTTCATCCGCAAAAAAATTTAAATGCAAATGTTACACTTGTCGACAGAATACTATCAAGTTCACGATAAAAGCTTACGGAACACTGGACGCAATCATTCTTAATTCCGAGAAAAAATTACCAGCAAGCACTCATTGACACCGGTTTCCCAAGTAAGATCGGTTTAGCCGCAGACGAGCTGGAACCAAAGTAAAAGTCTAACTTTTGTGATAGTAAGTTATAATCAAAACCGGATCAAAGGATCATTAAAAGGATTCGCTCCGAGTTTTAAATATCGGCATATTCAACTGTAATCCGATCGAATCAGTTATTAATTTTTTTTTAAAGATTTTTTCCTATTCCATGCTTTAAGTCTAATAGGCTTAAAGTTGATTAGTTGAGATCCATTCTGCTAGCTTGCTTTTGCGCTGCTTACATCCGGTTTTAGAGAGATTTGAAACACTTTTTCCATTTTGAATTCTCTTTACGCATATTATTTATTCTACCATAAACTTTCAAGTTTCATTTCTCATAGAGTTCAACATTCGTCGAGCGTTATTTACGACAATTCGACTACCGATTTTATTTAAAGCCACATAACCCAATGTTATATGTATTAAAAAATGGTCATCCACGGTTTACGGTACAACAGCATTCCCCATTCCCCACTCCCAATCCCCCGTTTGTGCCGTTCGAGCCCGATCTTGGAAATTAGTTGATAAACAAGTTGATTGAAAAAAACAAAGTGAATCTCATCAGCATTTCCACTGACGTGATTAAGGGAACATGTACTTAAGTCGCGCAATGCAATAATTCCACTTTAGTTTTTAAATGACATTCCTCCATATCCACTCAAGTCGAATTCTCCTTCGTATAACACGTATTATGGCCGAAAAATTACCAATGGGCGAATAATCTGGTTATATACATATAAGGTGTTATCACCTAAGGAATATTTGGGAGGACTGCCATAACTTAGCCTTGAAAGAGGCAAACGAAAGTAAGTGTCCGTATTGTTTAACGGGCGCCTTTTTTTTGGCCGTTTTACAGCCGTCTTTATGGATCCCTTTTGAAACTACATTGCTTGATATTGTACTTGTAAGAAAAACAACTCGATCCTTTGCTTTTATATTATTTGGTTTAAAATGGCTTACATATGTTTATTTATAATTCTTTTTTTGTTTATTGTAAGCTTTGCTTTAATTTCAATTTCTGTTGTTGTATATTGTGGTGAATCGTAATGTTTTTTCTTTTTTTCTTTTTTTTTTTTTTTCTTTTTATATAACATTAAATTTTGTTTATCAATTCATACACATTAATATAGTTTACTTTTTGTTTTTTTTTTTTATTATTTTCTTTTTCGCTTTTATTTGTATAATAATTAATTTAGATCAAAAAAAAGAGAAGAAGAATTAAAATAACACTGAAAAACTTACAAATACTACATATCTTATATAAACACATACTACATTCGTACCCAAGGATTTAAAATGTGCATTGAATAAAAAAATAAGAAAGAAGAAAAAGGAAAATGATAATGATGATAATGAAAATAGTAATCATAATGCAAATAAAAATAAAAATCACGGGCACCGTCAAAAAGTTTGTTTTATGCTGAAAATTTGTAGCTTCATACATATTCATGTATATATGTCGAGGAGGGGATAGAAGATATACTTTTCTTACCTAAACATAGATAAATATTACATACATAATTATTGATAATGGCCAGTGGTAATATTGATGACGATTAATTAATTACATTCTAAACTTAAGATGTGTGTTGTACTTCCAGCGGGAAGTGCATTAGTAAACAAACCATGAACTACAGAGATGATCGACTGTTTATTTAATTTTATCTAATTTACTCGCACAAGATATTTCCTTTTAATTAATATATGATATATAGTGTTTGAGTAAGTGGTTGTCTTCTATAATTCTAATACCTATTTCCTTTCCTCTTCAAAATAATTTACAATTATAGTTTACAATGCATAAAAATATTTTTCAAATAGTTTCATATTTCATTTAGCTCTTTACGACTGTTCTATTATTATAATAATTCTAATAAATTTCTGTACATTTAATATATATATGTGTGTGTGTGTGCGGGAGGGTGGGTGGGTGTGTGTGGGGATGTGTGGATGTATGTATGTATGTATGTATGCGCGCGCTCGCGCGTGTGTGTGTGTGTGTGTGTGTGTGAACAGTCTAACTCTAAAACTATGCCTACAATTTAGACTAAACTTATGGGGTGGAATCTAAAACTAACTTAACGAGTATATCAATTGCTACTGCCTCATAATTTGTAATACGCCATCCGCTACATTTAATTTATAGGCATTTCGATTAACACCTAATCGGTTCCCCTAATTGCGTCGTTTGGTTACATTTTTTTTCACGCCACAATTTGAGTCCACTTTCTTATTATTTCCTTTGGCTATCGCTAATAATGTAACCAGTTTTTTATGGGAATCACCCACAATCCAACCGTGTTTCTGATATTGCTCGGCGCCGCAATCATAATTATCGGTCGCCGCTGAACCCGAAGCGTTTACTGAGACATGACTTTTATTATTGCTGTTAATGCGCCCGAAATCTTCATCGCTCGATGATGACCAATAGTATAGTTTTTCGGTAGCAATTCTTTTACGGCGTGGCGATGACTGGTTGGTCTGTGATTTGCGTTTGGCTTTTGTATGTTGTTGTTGTTTATTTTGTACTAGATTTGAATTATTGTAATTGGTATTATTGTTATTGCTGCCACGTTTTCTCGATGTTTGCTCATTGCCGGTAGACGTGACTATAGCTGCCGACGCCGAAGCCATTGCCTTTCGTACCGGTTTTCTTATAGCTCTAGCTCGCGTTTTATTATTTTTTTTCAATTCCGAGATAAGGAAATCTTCATCATCATCATCGTCATCATCTACCATATCTTTATCATCATCTTCGGCTTCTTCATCGTCATTATCGCCTTCACTTTGAACCAACTTCGAAGATTTGGCTTTATAGGAGGAATTACGTCTGCTATTAGTAGCTTTTGCTTTGGTAGCGTTGGTTAGTGCCAACGATTTACTTCTCGTCTTAGCTCTACTACTGTTACGATGGTTCTTAGTGATCTCAGCTACAGTTGAAACAACTTCAGCATTCATTTTTGTATGCTTATTAGATTTGTTGGTGTTAGATGCCCTTACACCTGAGGTATTTTTTAAAACTTTGGCTGTCGTACTTACAAGCTCATCTCTGCCACCACTGCCACCACCTTTGCCAGGATTATTTGCTGCTGATGACTTTCTTCTACCAGTTTGTATTATTTTAGTGTTTACGAGATCCTCACGTTCGGTCGCAATACTCAGGGTTCGCGTAATACGTCGCCTATTATCTCTGGTACTAGAAGTAACATCTGTGCCATCCTTTTCTTTGGCCACCTCACTGTTGTTTGATGACAAATTAATACTGGTTTTTCTCTTGCGACGTTTTTCTTGTTGCTCCTTTTCTTCGATCAAAGCGATAATGTCCTTGGTGGACAAGAACTCCTCATATTCATCAGAACTCCACATTTCCACTAATTTCTTAGGACGGTTTGTAGCACAACGTCGCTTAGACTTACGCTGCCCTTCATCGATGAGCTTCTTTATTTCATCAGGACTCATGCCCAACTCAGTTTGTAACTTTGAAATATCCTTACGAGCTTTACGACCTGTACCATTATTGCTGTTATTAGCCCTACTACGAGTTTCTCGCCCTTTTTTAGCATTTGTTCCCGGCGTAGTGGTAGTAGAGCTTACTACAGCAGGTGGTGAGGCGGCGTGTACCGTAAGACCTTTTGATGGCATGCAAGATTCTTGCTGGCGTTTATTAAGCAGATGATCAGTAGCACTACTAACGCGTGCTGTTGCATTGTTCATTTCTTTACGTGAATTGTTCACAATCGAAATACCCGCGGAAGTAATTAACGGAGCAACAATCCCACATGCCACAGCTGTCGCCGTCCGTTCATTAGCGTTCACTTCTACTCTAGAATTACCCCTCAACTCATCAAATAGTTGATTAAGGTCCGCCTTTGGTATGGGTGTCTGATCTTTTTGCACGCCGACGCTTTTCACTTTAACAGCTGTAAGAGCATTCTTTACTGTCGTCTTCGTAGTGGCATTCTTAAAAATACGACCCATAATCAAAGACTTGTTTTCAAAAGTTTTAGCTGTGGCACGGCTTGATTCGGTACTGGAATCTGTCGAGTCATTTTTAATATTTTTTTCGTTACCCTCGCGTAAGCTACCCTCGTCATCGCAACTCAACGAACCGAAATCGTAGTCGTCACGATCAGAAAAGCTGGCCGTAGAAACACTATTGTCGTCATTCAACAAATTTACAGCAGGTGTTTTTGGTTTCTGGAAAGTGATCGTTTCCTTCTCTTCTAGACCGATATTCTTAAACGGACGATCTGGTATTATTATTTTATTGTTAATGGTAGGCTTTTGATGTTCCTCCACAGCCGCTTTTATAATTGATGAATGCATAATCGTTTTGGATGATGTCGAGCTCCGTGTCTCATTATTTTTGGCGCGTTCATTTCTCCCGCCTAATTGGGGCATGCAATTCTTTTGATTATCTACCACAGAGAGTGTGACGTATTCAGGAGTATTCATATGGATATTAGCCGACATAGCTGCATGCGCTGCTGCATCCATAAGTGGTGCGGACAAAAGTTCTGGTGGTGGCGTGCTATTCTGAATAGGCGAATACTGATGCGAGCTGGGAGGCTTCTCTTCCGTACCTAAAGCAATTTCAGCCAATTCTGTTAATTTACATATGGTACGTGATTTCGATTCATGTTGTTGCAAAGCCAAATCAATATTAACGTTTTCATAGCCTTTCATAGCTGCCTTGGTTTTGAAACGCGACGTTGTGTTAGTAACTGCCGATAACTGAGAAATGGCTGAATATGTGGGCGACCGCGTGCTTCTAGGTAAACATAACATACAATGATTTACTAAGTCGAAACCGAAATTGTGGAACTTACCTTTCTTGATTTTGCTTGTTATAAGAGTTCCCCGTGCCTACTGCTGTTATTATTTGAGGATCTCTAAACACATTGGAGGGTTCTGTTGCCATTTGAATTATTGGTTGAACACTATTATGCAATGCTGGTGGTAAAGGTCTTCGTGTAGCACCCTCTGTTACTGTACCAATTGATGCTGGGTCTCTAGGCCCAACATTACTGGCAGGTAAAGTCGAAGTCTTCTCTTGTTTATAGGTATATGTATAGTTTGTGTCAAGGTTATTTCCAGCATCGGCTGTTATGCGAGGTGTTTCTGCTCCTTTCAAAATATTGCAACATTCAAAAAATAGGCGTTCATCAGGGTTGAGGTTCAAGCGAGAATTCGCAGAGACATTTGTTTCATTAAGGGGAGGGGATTCCTTGCTAGTAATGCTAGTCTTCTGTCTAGGCTCAGCTATCACCACCTCTTCAGATTGCGTATTTTCTCTTATGGCACTTGAAGTTTCTGGATTAATAGGCAGCTGCTTAAATGATAGATGCCTAATGGGCGTTGATTGTAATATCACGGACGTTGGATCGTGTTGTAAAGATGGCAACTGCGACGGTGACGAAGGCCTCGATTCTAACGACAATTGTCTGGGCGGTTCAGATATTGTTGCCCTTCTCGTTAATCTTCTGGCATACGGGCCCAATGAATTATGTTGACTTTGTTCAACTGGCACAACGGATGGCGACGAAATTGCCATTGTCTTTGATAGAAGATACTCTTGCTCGGAAACCTTGGAAACATGGGCCAGCGTCATGTTGTGCTTAGCCAGTGAATTCGCGCTATAAAATGTTTTCTTACACAAAACGCATTCGATCTTTTCGCTGGACAAATCACGACTTGTCGCACGTTTTTTAGGTTTACGTGTTAACAATATGCTACGACGGCGGCGTCTACGCCGACCCCGACCTCTGCCTAAATCTTGCGAATAGCTGGTATACACACTCATTTCGTCATCCAAATCCATATCCATGGCTTCAGTGTTAGTATTCTCATCGCATATTGAACCGAAATTAGACCGATCGTCGTTAAAGTTCGGAGCACTGCGCACACTCATTGACGTAGGCGGCCTAGAGAATTTACTATTCGAATCGTCAGGCATCTCATTCACCAATTCAAAGCCATCATCCTTAAATGCAAACTCTTCATTTTCCGTTGACATTATCTTCTCATTCACATTTTTAGCAATCTCGGTTAAATAATTATCCTCGTCTACATCGCCAATTTCGTCCAATGTGGTCCCATTCTTTTTGGGAGATGTTGACTTTTTCGCTGGTGTCCCATCCTCTTTGTGTATGTTTTTATTGAGTCGAGGGTCCCGACTAGACACTGCAGATTTGTTTGTATCACTAGGTGCTGTTTTACTGGCTTGCGAATTATTATTTTGATTAACCGCTTCCAAAGTCATAGAAAGAATACTTGGTCTGAGAATAACTGATGATTTAGCTGATGTTGAGCTTTGTTCTACAGTAGAATTGTTAACCGTTTTCATATCGCTACCTACATTTTTGAAGACGTTCACATTCTTAGCCTCAAACTCGTTAAGTTGACGCTCAATGTCAATGGAAAATGATTCCAAGGAAGATTTTAATTTACTAATATTTTCGTTATCCAAAACTTTTCCGCGTCTTCGATACTGACGACGTTTATTGTTAGGCTTCTTGGTATCTACTGCTTCCTTTTCGGTCGCTTTCTCAATCTGTGTATGCTGCTGAGCATTACTGCCGTTACCATCCACTTTATCCTGTTCTGCTACTGGAATGGTTTCACTTACCACTAAAGCTGGTATAATTTCATGCGTCGGCGGTTGACGCTGATTTTTATTATTGCGTTTATTTGCGCCACTATTACTGCTACTCTCTATGCTTTCCACAGTAGTTGTTGAGCCCGTGCCCGAAGCTACAATCCTTTTCGTACTAGACATCAAAAGCATCCCCGTTAGTAAAAGGTCTTCACTTTTCTCGTAAGCCAGATTCTCCAATTTCTTAAGATTGTCGCGGCGGGCTTTGTCAATTTTGAAACTTTCTAACAACTGATCGGCTACAATTGCGGCCAATTCATTTTTACGACGCCTCCTTTGTTTCTTTTTGCTTGCATCTGGTGCCGTACACTCCGCCACTGTAGTTGCTGTTACAGACGTGGCAGTCGCTAAATCCGACTGCGCGGAGCTATGGAAACCCGATGACGTGTTATTGATGTTGCTGTTTACCTGCTCCAATTCTAGTGTATTATTAGTTGTTGTATTTGTGGTGTTAGCTACACTCTCAATTTCTGCGTTGGATGATAACGAGGAAATAAGAACCTTTTCCGATTTTTCTGACGGCGTGATGTCTTTAACTGTCTGCGCTTTATTGTCAATTATGATTTGATTTTTTGTCAATTCATTATTCTGAGCCTTATCTTGATTTGTCGTAATGGGCTTAGTATAGTCATCGGGTTCTTTTGCTTTCGAACTATCAGCCAAAGGTATCTGCTCTTTGTTACTAAGCTTTTTGGTCTCCACATCCGTTTTTGTTAATGCTTTTCCACTACTTATTTCATCTATTACCCTAGATGTATTACTTTTAACGACAATAGGATCGTTGCGGGCAATCTCTTCTTTATGAGTCTCAATTATCATTTGCGCACTGACTTCAATTACGGCATTATGTTTAAGTACATTATCTGTTATTTGTTGTTGAACGGGTATAATAGCATTTGGCAGTACATTTTGTTTCGAGAGAGCGGCCGGTCGATAATCCAACGTTTTCGAACGCATATTACGTTTAGCGGGAGTAAAACTCTTGAGTTCAATGCAGGGTACAGGGTTGGCAGGCACGACGTCGTCTGTAGTCTTCGAACATAATTGGTTTTGAGATTTTTCAGCATCCTCACTATCCTTCAAACTAGCTTTCACCGCGTTTATTACAGAGTTGATCGCGTCATCGATGTGATTAATTACTTCTTCATCCATTTTTAGAACGCCTTTATTTTTACCACATGCATCTTTCGATTTAGATGTTTCTTTAGTTTTGATAGATGCTGATTGAACGTTGCTAGGTGTATCATTGTTTTGTGTAGTACCAGACAGCGCGACAGCAGTAAATGCCAAATTGGAGGTTTTATTATTACGTTTTTTTGATGATGGTTTAGTGGCGCATGTTGAAGTGGCCGTGGTATTGTTAATGCTGGTGGTGGGAGCGGTATTAATGCAGCTTTGATTAACCATATTGGTAAGCGTTAAGTCATTATTCATTGGTCCAGCAGTTGGGTTTCTAACTTGTGGGATTCTAAGTAAATCCAAGTTGGAGTAAAACTGTTTGTTGAGTAATAATTCGGATGTTAACGATGGCAAAGCTGTGACGGGAACATCAGCGGGTTGGAGTCCAGGAGTTGGTGGACCTGGGAGTGGCGGTGGTAGCAGTAAAGGTGTGACCATATCTACTGGTTTTTGATGGCTTGCATTCGTTAACGTTACATTAGAATTTTTCTCCGGACGTGGCTTTTTTGATAGATCCAAAGGTTCCATATCTTCAAATATCGCAAAGTTGCGGGCTTCAAATCCACCACAAATCGTTTGGCGTCGAGTTGGTATACCGCCCACAGTGCGTTGACTACCGGAATACGATAAATCCTGGGAAGCGTCATTTTGTTTATGTAAGCCTTTAGAAGCATTCGATAAATTGAGAGGTTCAGCGTTAAAACCAGGCACTGTATAAGGTAAAGCTGCTGGGCCCTGAAGGTGAGCCGGTACAGCGCTGACCATAGATAAAGTTGGGGCAACCAAGCTTATGCCCGCTACCGCGGCAGCTGTAGTAGTGGAAAGCCCAGCGTCAGGCGAAATTTGCGTCACATTTTCCACAGGCAACGCTACAGGTACGGGCATCGGTAAAGGCAGAGGCAGTAAATGAGGAGCAGCAGCACGTAAATTATCCACCGGTATATAAAGTGGCACCTTAGGCATCATATTTAAAGCACAAACTGGCATAACTTTAGGTAATGTTGGGGGCGCTAGAACTGGTGTATTGATATTAGCTAACTTGACGTCAGTCGTTATTTGCTTTGCAGCTGCAACATTTTGCATTAACATTGACGTTGAATGTTTATGCTTCAAAGCAGTGGAATCCTTAATAGAATTCGAAGTAATAGTAACTTTGGCTTTGGTTGCCATAGTACTAATAATGGGAGTCGTTTCTTGTTCAGGTAATACTTTGAGCTCACCACTTATACTTACTGAACTCGGTGCTTTAATAATACGCCTTGAGATAGTCTTACGTTTGGGAGTCTTTTTTGGCGACAATATTGAATTACTGTCGGTTTCTTGAACTTTGGAATGCTCTATTATTGGTGTAACTATTGTCTGTAATGGTGGTGGTGTTTTCGGCTTTTCTGGAGTCACTGTAACTTCAATATCCACAGCCCTTTCAATGATTTTTGTTGGCGTGGTGATTTTCTGTTCTGTTTTAAGTTTTTCTTCCAGCTTTCCAGTCAACATTGCTATACAATCGCTGATGCGTTTGCTCCGTTTAACATTTTTATTGGTTTGCGCAATTTTTTCCTGTTCAATAAATGACGTTGCAAGGGCATTAGTACCACTGTTCCTATTAGCATTACTTTCCGAAATATTTAAAGATGCTTGAGAAGTTTTATCACTGACGCTATTTTCATTTTTCGGGATTTTCTCCGAATAAACAACACTTTCTACCTGCACCCCTAATTGCTTTATGGATTTTTTTGGGGTCTGTAATAACTTTTCAGCTTCTTCCGACGTCGGCGTCTTGTTCGGTTCACCATCCGTATTCAACATTAAGGAAGACGAGGAAGATTTTTTAGGAGTTAAACGTTTCTCAGTTATAAAATTCGTTCTCGCAGGTTCACCATTCTTGTTTCCAGACAAGTCCGACTCACTTTCAATTTTAGTTTTTCTAGGACTATCCACAACGTCTATAGCATCTTCTATGATGCTCTCGCTTGCTTGCTGTTTAAATGATTTTATTTCTTTTTTTCTAAAGGTCTTATTCGCCTCTATCTTAAGGCCTTTCGTTTTTCTTCCACGAACTACGGTTACTGGGGTTGTTCGTGGAAGCCTCTTCTTTTTGTGCAGTTGACTTTTACTTTTAGACAGAATTTTCGCAGCCTGAGACATTTGTCGCATGCGCGTCTTTCGTAGACTTCTGTAAATTTTATGCTTAACTCTAAGCCGCGGTTTCATATTCGGTGGCTTTTTTGATTTATTCAGCAATGGAAAAATCTTCTTGCAAATTCGTTTAGGTGGTAAATTCTCCAACATTTTCTTAATCGATTCAGCTGGAAAAAGAATATAAAAGCAATTAATTAAAACCTATAATCATATAATAATCAAGCCAAATTTACCATCACTGGGCCTTGGTCGGGGTGGCGTTTTTGTTTTTGCAAAATTCGGACTGGTGGCCTCCTCGCTTTCAACGCTTACTGCTGGTGGCGTTTTAGCCGGTTTCGGTTTGTTTTTTCGTAACTCAAGTATGTTATGTTTGTTGCACGGTCTTCGCTTCTTCGAACCACAATAATACCGATATTTTCTTTTCTTAGCCATTGACCAAATATAATCTCCAGAGCAATCGAGCATATGACGATATA
Source organism: Glossina pallidipes (assembly GCA_000688715.1). Lineage (NCBI taxonomy): Eukaryota > Metazoa > Arthropoda > Insecta > Diptera > Glossinidae > Glossina > Glossina pallidipes. The sequence continues at coordinate 1,787,390 of KK499789.1, read as the reverse complement.
AATCCGAAGTGCCATTGCATTTGCGGCCACACTTCGAGCAGCTGTTGCCATTAATTGCTGATGAAGACAGCGATCTGGAATTTGCCTGGGTCTTCATATGTTTGCTGGCTGATGCAGAAGAACTGCATGATTGAATGCTGTGCGCGGGCGATACAATTGTGTTGTTTACCATATCTGGAGTCGTGGCGGTTGTGGTTTTAGTATCTGTGTCGCAGTCCTCGATACAACTATGCTTGGCGCTGGGCGAATTAGTAGCGCAACTGTTTAATATAGATTGCAAGCTGTCTGAAGACTCATCGTTATTTGTAATCTCTCTGGTCAGAATTTCATTTTTACGCCAAAATAAGCGTCGAGCCGCACCACTATAAGCCAAACTGATGTGTTCATTACCATAACGACTAAGTGCTTTTTTCGGTATAAAAAGATGACGTAATAGATTCCCAGCAAGTAATTCTCGGCCTACTACTTCGTAATGAGTGGAAAGAATGTGAGAATGACGAAACATTTTATGCTCCTCAAGCGACTTAATTTTTTCAAATTTTGCACCGCAACACATGCAAAGATAGCAGCGCGGCCGCGCCCATTCTCCACTCAGTACTAATTTTTGTCTTTTTATATCGCTGTTATGTTTAGGTATTAAATTTAACATTGACAAGAAACTCTCGTCCGCAAACGTTTGATTCATAATGTTCTCGGTGCAGTCTTCTTCATCAATAGAGGAGCGTGTGGGGCCGATACCGAATTCATCATTTTCAACTTTAATGATGGCTTGCTCGCTTTGTTCCAATATAATATGCGGCAATAAGCGCATGTCCAAAATTAAGTTTAATTGATCATTAAGGCGTTGCTTTTCCTCACGGCAAGGATCGTTGAACACTTCTGCCAACTGATTAAACTCACCCTTATCTGGATGGGAGTTTTCCAGCTGCAGATGGTGCAATTGTTGTTGGTGATGATGTTGATGTTCATGTTTTTGGCGCATTGTCAATTGGGTCCACATATCAAGCTTCGAAAGATCACGTAAACCGAACATTGGATGCTTCATTTTTTTAACAATTTTTCCACCTTCGTTAACTAATTTAAATTTTTTAACACTGTCCCATTTCCATTTCCACGAATTTTTTGTATGGGGTCGACGTATCTTAGCGGAGGTTGCATCACCACCATATTGTTTGGCCGTCAAAAGTGTAGGAAACGCAGTGACGGCTGCGAGGCTAGTTGCAGCATGAATTTCACTGTCCATCGTTGTTAGAACAATAGGACTTTTGACTAGCGTGCTGCGTATTTGCGGTTGCGGTGCATGTCGAATTAAAACCGTATCCATGTTAGGCAGCGCAGTGCCCATAATTTTACCATCTATGTGGAACAAAAGGTTGTTCCGTACGTTCGACACAACTTCTTTGTAAAAGTTGTCATCGAAAACGCAAGACAAAATATCGTTACGAGTGGGTACACGAAAAATTACGTCTGTTGTTGCGTCACCAACAAAGCTATTTGTCTGGTGTTTGATAGCCTTGCCTCGTAGCTTAGGGGAGCAGGTGGCAGGGACCGGCGTCGGCGGGGAAGTAAAATTCGTAGTTGGATTTTGTTCGGACTTAAGTAGTGCTTCTGGCAGCAAATTTTCTCTACGTAAACGCACACCTTTACGATTATTTGGCAACCGGTTCTGCGTTAACCCCAAACGTGAAAGTATTGGTTCTTCGGCACCAATAACAGTTATGTCAGTACTTATGGCAGTGCTGCACTGAGGTCCGACATTCATAGTAGGCACGACGAAATTACTACTAGATGTCGATCTGGTTTGTGATCGTTGTTGTCTTTTAACTGACAATCTACTGCGTTCACTAATTGTCTGCTTATCAGAAGCTATTAAATCTGAATCGTTATCCTTCGATTTGGAATTCTCATCAAATGCAAACGGCAAGCTTTTGTGCACTATTTGCATGTGCTTCGATAATTTTCCGATATTTTGAAAACGCAGGACACATGTTTTGCAGCCAAAGTATCTATCAGCATGGCAATCAGCCAGATGTATAAATAAAGCGTTCAGATCCGAGGCGTTCGCTGCAGGCAATTGAATCTGTTGCCCCTTAGCTTTTTGACAATACGTACAACCGGGAAAACTTTGTTGCCCAATGTTCGATTTACGTTTTCTCGAACCGCTAGTTTGTTGCACCAAAGCATTACGAACACTGCAACGTCGATCTGGTTGCTGGCAATGAAATTTGTCTACATGCTTCAATTGCATTTTATGAGATGAAAATTTCTTATCACAGTACAGACACAAAATCTTTATCATCGCAGTTGTCGGTTTTGACAAACTAACATCCTGTATCTTATCCTCATCCTCCTCTTCGTCTTCCACTTCCTCCACCTCATCGTTGCCTTGATCGTTCGTTTCCTTTAAATCAATTATATCTGTTTCCGTTTTGTTCAAATTAAGTTTTTGTATAATATCCGTTATACGGTCTAAGGGCAATCGACATACGAGCGCTCCACCTTTTACTATTGCTGATGCCAATGGTAATCCTTCGTCTCCGTCATCATCGTTTGGATTTGTAGGGTCAAATGTCCCTTCTATATCCTTCAGTTCCAAGTTTTTTTCGTCGCCTGCATTATCTTCGTTGTCTTTTTGTTGTAGTGCACGTTTTATTGAAGCGGTTGCTGATGTAGATTTGCACAATTTTCTTCTACTAAATTTGTCTTCTGATATTTTAAAGCCATCCGCATTGCTTCGCAATCCAAAACGTGACATGTTTCAAGTATTGTGCAATTGCGTTAATTTTCTAATTTAGATTTTCCAATTTCAGATCTTCCTACCATCAAAAACTCAATGCCTAAAAGTAATAAAAAATTATACGAAGATGTAAACTAGTGTCGCAAAGGTAAACTTTCATATAGGAGCATTGATCAATGTCAATGTCAGGACTAAAGGATATGCTAAAAAGTTGCATAGGACGAATTCTAGGTGACAAGCAGATACCAAAGCTTCTTTAAAGAAATGTAATCAAAATTAGAATATTAGTGGAAACACAGCCTTTCAACTAGTTTTTGGGAAAAATTTCAAATGAACCGCACGCTTCGCCACGATACAAGTTTAACTGATTCACTTCTTTTGATATCCATTCATTTTTTAATAGTCAGTTGAAAGCCCGGCAAGTCACCCCGCGGCAACTTCTCCGCTTGTATAACTAACTTCCCTGTACTGCTAACGAAGGCATCAAAAAATTCATAAGCAAAGTGAGCTCGCCACGGGATTTTTCATGTCGAAATGGGCCGTCATATCTCCCCTCCATTGTACACGTTCTCATTGCTGTAAATACGACCTCATTGTGATCTGTTTAATTTAATGCACTAAGCCAGGCTGTCATGACGCTAGCTTATCAGCCCAAATTAGCCTAATCAAACTAACCTATAGATATATTTCAATAAAATTATATTAATCTTATATATCTATGTACAGTAATGTTCGAATGTGTTGTCCTCACATGGTTTTATTTATAAAAAGAAAATTAATGCTTAAAATTACAATTAAACGGTTTTTCTAACCGATGAAATCTCGCAAAAATAGAACATGGATTTATTTTTCCAAGTCGTACATAAACACAATCACATGTATACGTATGGAGTATCAATTTTAATTTCGCGATACGGATTAGCTAAGTAGAAGGATAAAACTTCAGACAAATATTCTTTGTGGAATTTCACTGATCGAACATCCATCCTACCATAGTTACAAAAATAGCTCACAAACTTAAATAATCGGGGCAAAAAAGAAAAAACTACTAATTTCAATAATTTTGTATCGCTAGTTACGCCCCGTCTGAATGATTTGGATTTGCAAGCGTTTTCGCGCACTCTTAGATTTATCACAATTGTCATACGATTTGTTGTGGGAATTAGCGGAAACCAATATCTAAGAGAAAGCAAAACCTTGTACTTCGATATTTTCTAGTACTTTTTTTTTAACAGACTGTTGCTGCAAGCAAATTGCTTTGTCTTATATGTTTTTTTATTATCTCGGTGGTGGACATCGAAGATTCTTCCCAAAGAATATAACTTTTTCATTCGCCAAAAATTTTATAAGAGCTAGAAAATGTGAACTCTACGTAGCCCTTAATAAGCAGAAATACTTCACATATTATCCATTTTGTTTTTTTTTTTTTTTTTAACGGATTACATGTACACACAGAGGCCGTGAAAGTGGTGCTTTCATGATCCGTCATATGTCCTATGTGTCAATCTTGATCACTCATGTGCTTAACCTTGAAAAAACATGCTTCATTTCAAACAGAATGGAGTTATATTGAAATAATTTGAGAAGGTTGTTAGCCTTATCTATATATATATATATAAAGTTGACCTTTATTATGGTATACTTAGCACGGGGAGAGAGATATTCACGTACTAATCCTGATATTTGAAGTACCTATGTGTATGTACATATATGCAAACTGATTTAGCCGTATAACTTTAGTGAACCGGAATTATTTAAAGTGGTACCATCAAGGTTACAATCGCTCCATTTAACGGAGCAAACAGCAAATCTTAACAAGAAGTCATGAAGACGTCATTTACTTAGTCTGGTCACAGTATCGACGCAATCATGTATTGCAAACGAATAGAGCAAATGTTCGAAAACATGCTGGCATAAAACGCGCTAAAATTTTGTAACTTATTTAGTATTAGGTTGCAATGCATTAGTTTCAATATTAGTATGCGCAAGCAACTTGAAACAGTTGTCTGGAAATACTTTTTTAAACTTTCATTTCCGGTATAGCAATTTTTTAATTTTCTTTTGTTTTGAATTAGAGGCATATTTTCCCAACTTAAAGAACATATCGTCCTTAACTATACAATCCCTATCTATATTGTTTATTAAATAGTTGGTAAGCATGAAAGATGTCCGTATTATGATTACACCACTTAGAGCCTATTTGAAGTCTCTTATATAAAACATTTCCCTATCGGATATATATACGCATGTATATATATATATATATATATATATATACTGCATAGATATATGGGTGGATGGATCTGTAATTTTACAAAGAAATCGCATAGACGAAATAATGAAAGACTATAACGATAGACCAGCAAAAGGTTCTTATATTCATCTGTTTTGTTTTACGTACTTCTCACCTTGTACACCGCCCTCTTTTGCGGAGTTCATTACATTCGCGTGCATATTTATATTTTGTAGAATGATTCGATCATTTCTTTCTAAATCATTCTAAGCATAAACATTATGCAAAATGCAAGAGAAAGGAAAGAAAAATATGGCAACAGAAAAGGCATAATTTCCAAGTTTTTGTTGTTTTTTTTTTTTAAAGTTAAGAAAACACGCACCGATTTACTCCTACCGAAAGTAATAGACACATATACAATCAAAAGTATGTTTTGTGTACACATTCACACATAAAAATAACTGAAGCAAAAGTACTGAAAAACTACCACACTCGAATTCATTGAACGTTTGCTTGTATATTGTAAACGCACTATAGCAGCAAAAGTGATAAAAAGAATGGGGGAAAAAAAAACTAAAACAAAATGAAAAATTCGACAAGAAACCGAACAACTAACCAAATAACTCACCAAGTCACACAACCAACCAACCATCCACACAGCCAACCATCTAACCGACCAACCACTCACACCACAAGTGAGTTTAGCTGAAGTAAGCCGAGTCGAATGTAGCGAAGCACACAGAGTAATAGTGGCACCAAATTATAAAATAGAAAAGCGTAGAGTGTCTGGATAATGTGCTTGGATTGCTTAGTAAGCCGGAGGGCAAACTTTTTTCAACTTTCTCACATTCGGGGTAGGTAGTTAATTGTTTAATAAGCCGTAGCACACGACAGGCTAGAAAGAATTCATTATATTCAGCTTGAATATAAACAAAATAACACATGCAGATGCATTAATGGTAGCGTAAACGGCAGCATCATCCATTTTTTACCACCTTGTTATTGCACTTTTTTTTTAAGTTTATGTTTTTAACGATAAAGATTCCAAACAATGTCTTTTCAAGAATGGCATATGATTAATTGTAAAGAAAGCATTTGATTGGAAACCTTTAAAAACGAAAACACGACCAAACTTTAGTTGCACTAACGCAACGAGATCATTAACGCGGCAGCAGTGATATCAAGAAAACAATAATTTGCTTGGAATATCCATGTAATCACGGATTCACCTTATACAAAATAAAAAGCACATGAAGGAAGCTAATTTAGTGAATATGTATGTAAGTGAAATAGGGCGATTTTACGATGATTTCGGAACATTGAATTTTTTATGAAATTTGATACATGTTTAATATATATATATGTGTGAAAATCAGATTTACGACGAGCGTGGCAAATTTTTACCCATAACAGTCGCACACACGCACAAAGCATATAAAAGGATATGTGGGGAACTTCGATTACGACTACGGGGCGAAGGTGCTTTTTTTCCACTTTTTCTTGTGGATCTGCTGCGGCGAGACAAGTACGACCAACTGCGAATATTAAAGACAATTTTTCCGTTTAGTTTTCTGGGCAAACCGTTGCCCATACAATAAAATCAATTCATTACGTTTATTTAATGCACTCTAAATTAAATTTTTTTAATATTCAATTAAATTTATTCTGTTTTAAACAATTCAAAAAATCTATTTTTCCTTTTCATCTCTTTAAGAGAAAATATTTATGTACTCGATTGAACTTCGTCAAAATGTCGACTACTGTAATGCCTTGCCACATTGTTAGTACATTTCAGAGGTGTATTCTTATGGATCAATGAAATTAACTTGCTTCTCCGTATGTGTATGACTCTGTACAGATTACCGTTTTTAAATTTTGAACAGAAGTCGAGTGGGATTGTAGATGCAGACGCATCAAAAGCGGAATAATGAAGTGAAACCAAATTTTGCATTACAGAAATATATATTTTTATAATCTTTCGGTTTAACACCACTTTCTTAGCATTAAAGTTTACATGTTCGTTATTTGATCTTGCATTCGTATTATTATTATCCTATTCTTGATTGTAGATTATTAATTATAACAAGCACGCCTAAAAATATACTAAAGTCTATACGGAACTTTAAAAATCTATGCTCGAAGCAATTTTACTACAAATTTTTTTTGCTCCAGTTTTAAGCAGACACACAATTTCCTGCGAGCTTCACCTATATTCCCATAAATTAAAGCTGCAAGTAGTTGACACATTAAAAGCCGCACTTGTCTGCCTTACCATATTATTTTATAAGAAAGAGTAAACAAATTTATGCATATGTAAACAATTAACATATGGTTATGTTAGCAATGGAGTGAAAAGCAGCATAAAAGATTACAATAGAAAAGTTTATGTAAAAATATATAAGCTTTTTAAAATTAATTAATAAAAAAAAGAATCTAAAAAAAATAGTTTATGAGAAAACACGGTGTAATAGCCCTTATTGATGGAGCAAAGAGAAAACGTATGAATAAAAAGATTTCGTTTGAATATTTCAAATTTAAAATTAACTTATTTAATTTTATATATCATATGACATTATGTTAAACATTTTTTATCTTATATTATATAGAAATTATACCATTAATTATTTTTAAAACAATTTTAAAAACACGATAAAGGCGATTTATTAATCAATTTAAAAGATATTTTCCAAATCCGAAATCTCTTTGTAACCTTACGTTAAAGCAATTCGTTTGCTTTGTTTAAAAACAAACACTACGTCGTTCTTCTTAAACTTATTTTTTAAATTCCTTTATTCGTTAATTAATTTCAAAAAACTTCTTTTTATAAAAGGTCAGTCTTTATTGCGTTAACTACTTGCAGCTTTACTTTGTAGAAATATAAGCGAAACTTTATTGGGTTCAGTTTTAACGTAAAGAAGCGAATTTCGTTAATTGGATGCTGCGTTACGTTCTTTTTCATTACTTTAATTGTTAAAAGCCTTCCAATGTAAGTACTTAACTGTAATTCTCATGGTTGAAAAACGCACTCAGACTTCATTGTGTACAAGTCCTAAGGTCGCAAGCACAATAAACGTTCGTAACGTTTGCTATGTAATAAACAAACAACTAGAATATTTTTTTAGAACAAATAGATACACCATTTCTTCATTGTATGGAAAAGCTGCTATGCTAAGCAAAAAAATAATGTTTTAATTGAAAAACATCCCAGTATTATAGGGGACTGCGGGAACTGCTTTCTTTAAAAGGTTTGAAAAAGTAGAGAATTTAAAAAAAACGTACCGGTTAATAATGGCCACAAAACAGTGATAAAATTATCAACCGCAAGATGGTCGGTGCGAAAAATGTGAGCCCGGGGAATCACGTATCTGAAAGTTAACTTTCGTTCGCGACCAAACCGATAGTTGATAAACGTTTTTGTCCCAATCGCTTAAGACTTTGGTATAGTTTTCGTTGCTATCATTCATATGTAAATAAAAACGGATAAACAATTAAAGAAAGAAACTATTAATGGACAAATATTCTTTTTATTTTTAGTTGTATATTACTTATACACTTAATATATGCATATATTTATTTCAACTATGAAATACCTTAATTAATGAAATAACAATAATAATAAATAATTTATAGAGAAAGTGCTGTCGCTATTATCAAAACCATTTTACGCCATGCACTTGCTTCATATGACTTTTCAAACAACAATGACAACTAAACTTTTTCTGACCTATCGCACATTTGCATTCCCTATGTACTTCCCATATGTGTTTGAAGAGGTCAGCATTTAGATTGAACGCTTGCCACCAGAATGGTATCACATAAGTGATGTGAAACCAATCGAAAAGCGGAAACAAAACCAGACTTTCAGATAGTTGACTATCCCGCTTATCAACCTTCTTCGTGTTCTAACAGAAGAAGTAATATAACAGTGGGAAGAAAATAGAGTTAATTTTGTCTGGCAACACTATACTTGAGTAGCACGTTTTTTGTTATCAGCTAGTTTTTATAATACGTTTCGCGCTATTTTTACTGTGAGAGTTCTTTCTTTCGTATATTCTTGATTTATTGGTGTACTTTTTCATAGTGTCACTTAACTATATGTAACGATAATTCGAGTTAATACTGTCTGTGGAAGCTAAACTTATGATGCACGATATTTAGCATAGTCTTCTTTGAATTTAGTTGTTGTTACTGTATTGGCCGACGTTTTGTTGTGTGTCCGGAGCGTATCTTACCATCACATAGTTGACTATCGCTCCCGATAAGAAGATTTGTAAATCCTCTATCATTAAAAACAATATTGGGAACTAGATGTATATCTCCTGCTATCTTTGTGTCCCATGGGTGCATAGTTCACGCATTGGGGTGACCAATGATGGTATTACTAAGGGTGAACGGTGGCCACTTTCGTTCCTTTCGCATTATTTTGCGCAATCTAAGGTTAAAATTGCAGCGAACGACACTTGCGATGATAATCCTAATTCAAATATTGAGACTGTCAACCGCAGTTCCAAGGACCTAAGCTCGAGACTGGATGACTTCTTCCTCAAAATGAATGGGAGCCTGCGATCCATGAAAATATATTTTGAGAGAACTATGGCTGCTTTGAAACTTGAATTATTATCATCGAATGTTAATGAAGTAAAATGTAATATATCCCCAACTGTAATAACCAAATTCAACGAGCTGAATTGCCAACCCAGTTAGGAGCTTCTATGAAGGGAATAAATGCTCTACGTATAAGGTTGAGCCACTCTGATATCATTATCAATGGGCTACCGGATTGCCTTCCGAATATTTTTGGTATTATTCTGCGCCTTGCTTCTACCTATGGAATCGCAATTTATACTAATAATATCACTTTGGCGTGCTATGTGAATTAAAATAAGTCAATATAGGTTAAATTCAACTCAGTTGCGTCGCGTGGTAAAATTATGTGGGAATACTTTAAAAGTATTGTTTAATCCTCTGGCTAGCGAGTAACACAAGCACATAAGCTTTTGTTAACTATTGAGGATTTTTGCACTTTAACCAGAACACCGTTGACGAAAGGAAAGACGTGATTTATTGCTGAAGTGTTAATTTCATCTGCTTTATTAAATTTAGAAAGAAATGGTTATGTACTAAAACGATAAGCTTATAAATTATGCGCGTTCCATATATTAAGACATTTATAATAAACTGTTTATCCATGTCAGTGCTGGATAATAGTATTATCCTCGCTCAGACAAAATATGCAATGATACAATATCGCAAGTTGTTGTTCATAGACTATTTTAATAGCGCGAATGGGTAAACGCCACCAAGCACGACATGCATCTGTCGCATGAAAGTAAGCTAGAATGTGCAATTTGAAACATTAAAAATAAAAGGAAAAGATGAGTCATAGATATGTGCCCATGTAAACATGAACTTCCTCCCCGATAGATTGCTAGTACATCAACAAGCCGTTGCAAAGTCATTAATTAGCTTTCGCACAGAGTGTGGGTGGTTTGAATCTTGCCCTTTTGTGAATTTTACTTACTATGGTGAGGCCGATGAAATGGCCTGTTGTTGTGTTAGTTCTTTGAGATAGGTTTGATTATGTCCGTCTATATCCTGGAATTCTACAAAAGAATTGACCGGGATCAATAGTTGAGACGGCTAGCGTATGATGACTGAAGTGGGGAGTGTATGAAGCGCCTTGAGGGTAAGCTATTCACGTTTTATCATACATCCTTGATCGAGCTGAAGTATTCCTGTACGCTTCAGGGAAAAGCGCGTGATTTTCGTGCCGCATATGTTTGTGAATTCTGTGCGGGAGTTGATAATTTGACGGCCACTAAAATGTCATTTAGTTGGTAGGGTATAGGCATTAATTGATAAAGATTCAAGACCGGGTTTCGGTGATGCCTGGTTGTACTGAGATCAGCTTGTAAGGAGAAAGCAGATATACGTGATACTTAGGAATTTTCATTGAAGGAGGGACAGAGCACTGTTTTTCTTATGAAGATCACCCATCAGTACATCTAAGATGGCTTCTTGGGTGCGTTGAAAGGCAAACGACGTTAATGCCAATCACATAGCTAATTCTGCGAATGTACTGAATAGTCTGTCTTATTGGGCGTTTTCGTTCATACCGGGACTGTGGGCTGCAATTTCTGATAATTCATGATTGGTATGAGTGAGTTCCTTTGCGGTGACTGCTTCGTCTTGTTTAATGATGTTGATGCTGGCGTCTAAGATGGAAGTTTGATTTTTAAGCAAACTCATTATGTGTTGTTCGTTTCCTTTGATCATTTCGATAGTGTTGAACATCTTCCTAGCGTACTCTGAGTCCAGTACGGCGAATAATGCGTTAGCAACGTTTCCTACAAAAGCAATAGCGCTTCGTTTAAAGCGATGTGGCGTTAAAAGAATGTTGGCCGTTTGTACTTCAGATGCCATGACTATGATGACCAATGCATCTTCTAATGCAGCAGTCGGTAAGAAATTGGTAAGGCTGCGTTGATTGAGGCTCAGATTGACGTTGGTCCATATGCGCCGCAATATTGATCAATCACTGAAATGAGTTCCCATGGTTAATACTATAAATGACGCTTTCAATGTCATCGCAGTTTGGAAAAAGTGTTGCTTGAACGGCAACTACTTTCTTTCTTTCCACATTTGCCAGTAGTAGATCAGTATTGACTGACTCATTACGCCAAAGCTGTGAATGCTTGTGTAAAAATAGACGTCTATAGAACCAATTGTAACACTTCCTAAATTCTCCAGGCGTTACTCCTCTAGATAGCATGTCGGCAGAGTTATCCTTTGAACGAACAGGTCGCCATTGAGAGCGTGAAGAGATTTTTTGTATCCGAGCAACCCTGTCAGCCGCAAATGTTTGGAATGGGGTAGATTGGAATTATATCCAAGATAAAACAATTGATGAATTAGTCCAATAAAAGGTAGGCTTGTCGAAACAAGTGAAATCTTCTTTTACGAGGTTTATTGGTTGAAGACTCAAGAGTGCGGCACACAATTCTAAGGGTAGAATTGTTTCTACCTTGAGGTGTGCGAGAGGCGATCACACTCAAGCGGTTCGCCTCAAGTTTCAACCATCTTCTTTTCTTTAGATTTATACAACATGGTCAGCTACTTCAACTATGTTCTAAGTTTTCCTTTACTCATTCCACTAGGAACCCATAGATCATCATTCCTAGAAGCAGAAGCAGTTGCTACGAGCGATCCTTCGTAGTTCGAGTTGCGCGATGCTGGAACTGCTTGCCCCTACATCTACGTACGTTGCTGCTAATAAGTAGAATGCTTGCCTTTCTTTGTAATCTTGGACTTCCTGCGAGTTTCATTCCGGTTGACTTACATCTAGTTGATACCACAGAATGCTGGCTTAGTGCCCTGTAGCTAACTTAATGCTACCTTTTCTAACGCTACTGTTTCCAATCTGCTACTACTTAGGGGTATTTCTTAAAATTTTCTTATTCTATTCTTTTTTCCTAATTCTCTACGTAGCTTGGAAGCCAATCTGTAATTTGTACTTCATTCTAGTTACTTCTACGCATAAGTTACATTGGGTCAACTGTAATACAGTAATATTTTCTTTTCTCTTTTTTAATTCTTTTATCATGACATTTCCCGACCATGTTATTGCATAACTTATATTACACCTTGTATTATCTATCTTATACTCAGGAGCTCGATTGTAATAAACATACATTGGCCCGCGCAGCTTGATTCATACATCAAAAACTGTGAAATAAATCAAAGTCGTAATCTGAATTCATATGACTTTTATGTGAAATTAGAAAATTTGAGCTTACGTTGATTAATTGAAAGAATTCCTCTCAGAAGCTTGTAAAATATACTTTTTTTAGCTGAGTAGATTTCGGAGTTTAGACTTTTTGCATTTATAGACTTTTGAATGGTGGCGAATTTTTATATTTCCATCGTCAGGTTTTTAAGAATTTTGACTGCCTTAATACTTAGTTGAAGCAGATTTAGGACAAAGCCCCAGGATCTTCAAACTTTAATAAATGTTCGTATTAATCAATACAGTTTTGGTTTGTCGGGTTTTTGACTCTAACCTGAAAAAATTGCATAAGAAAGTGGATGTCTTTAGGTGTTACGTATTGGTTTTTGATCACATAATGCTGAAAATATATATGACTACTGTTTTTTCTAAAACTCGTCCATTTATTATTTCTAGATGTTGTATATCTTCATTACGAAAATCTGTCAATTTGACGGACAAGTTTTGTAAATCGTCATGATCGCAAAAGTAAAGATGCTAAGCTGAAATTTGGCGCAAACTTTTCTTGACCAATTAACAATCTGAGGTCAGCAAATGTGTGTGATTTGTTCACATGTACGCTCAGAATTTCAAAGGCACTAAAACCTATCGGAAAAGACTGACAATTTTTTAAATTTCCTTCTCTTAGTGTTAATTAGTCCCAAGTGGGAAATGCTATGAGAATTTTATAGGGAAAAGTAAGCAAGCCCATGTAAATATAAGCAACAAAGAAAATTATGTTCGGTCGTGACACAATCTTTTATACCTATCATCGTTATACCAAAGAAAAAAGGAAAAAAACTACATTTTCATGCTCTATAATATGGAATGAGCACGGCTGATATTTTTTATTTTCAAAATAAAGTTTTCGTCGCGTAGGCGAGTGGGCATTGTACGCGATGTTACGATGTCAGTTTGGCAGATGGACGTACGGGCATACTGTGGTGTATTACAAATTAGAAACTGGTCAAGAATTTATATAATTTATAATCGTTTTCAAGCTATTTCTGCACGTTATAAAAGTATTGAAAAAAAATTAAGTTTTGATGCATTATAATATTGGGTAGGTGTGGTCAATTTTTCCCACTTTTGTGCAGGCCCTACGGTAACGCCCATAAAATATACGTTCAAATAGAAAAAAGGCTAACAATATTACAAATTTTACAAATTTGTGTGATGTCATCGTGTTACACTTTAAGCATATGAATAGCAACAACCATATACTTTACCAAATTTACGGCAACAGCAACTTACTTTTGAAATGTAAACAATAGCACGTGCTTGGCAAATGTAAATAAAAATTAAAATTTGCAACAACAAACACACACGGTACTACTTTTACAGCAACAAAATACGCACGGTACCAGATTTACAGCAACAAAATACACATGGTACCATATTTACAGCAACATTCACACGGGATACTATTTTTAAAACAACAGCTGACGATCTTTTTAACGATGTTTGTATATATTTTATCGATATCAAGCGAATGACATTTTTTAAATAATTTGTCCTACTTTTATAATTTTCTTCAAAGGACATAGAACGAGGGCCGAGAAAATATATATAAATATAAGAGGAAATTTCGCAGTCTATGCTTCTTGCTTAACTTGGCATAACTTTGTTCAAATACATAAAGCAAGTAAACAGAAATCAGCTGTGGTGAAAAAAATATGAAAAACAAAAGCAAAACAACCTTACTATTAGACGTAAATATCTAAATAATAGTAGTTTCTTGTGCAGTTTATTACATTTTTTTTTTTATTACAAATTTTCAGAGATTATATGTAGATCTTATCTTTTTTAAAATAAACAGAGTTGAACGTAGTTTTGTAGTAAAATTAAAATGTGTTTTAAACAGAATTCTGCCATTTAACAGAATGCAATACGTTGGTGCTGCCATTTAACAGAAGCCATACGTTGGTGCTGCCATTTAACAGAATGCAATACGTTGTGTTGCCATATTAGAACAATATGCAGCCGCAAAAATAGTGGTTTTTTTAACAATAGCTGTTTGAATGGCAATGTCTAAAGTGCAATTAAATTTGGCAATACCCTTATTTTACATAGTCATTGGCCGTTCATGCCTCAGATTTTTTGCTTGGAAGTAATTTCTTATTCATTTCGTGCGGTTAAAAGTATAAAGGGAAAGTAAGATGGAAGTTTTAATCCCCGAAAAGGTATGGAATGTTATTTACTTGATTAAAAACAAATAATTTTATGCTTTGTTATACAAAAAAAAAAGGAAGATACATTCGATTTCAAATTAAAAGATGCTTCATGTGCGTTGGATGAATTAGATATTGATGATCTCTATGTGAAATATAAGGTATAAATTTTTTGTCATCAGAGCACACACATATTAGATTGCCATTATGTTTTATGTTTGCCGCGTTAGAAATTGCAAAAAACTTTGGAATTTCTGGAGGTACAAGAAGAGTACATTAAAGATGAACAACGTAACCTTAAGAAAGAGTATTTACACGCCCAAGAGGAAGTTAAACGTATACAATCTGTGCCCCTAGTTATTGGTCAATTTTTAGAAGCCGTTGATCAAAATACTGGTATCGTGGGTTCTACCACTGGTTCTAATTATTATGTGCGTATTTTATCTACTATTGATAGAGAATTATTGAAACCATCGGCTTCGGTGGCTTTACACAAGCACAGTAATGCTTTGGTTGATGTTTTGCCTCCAGAGGCTGATAGTTCAATTTCTATGCTGCAACCGGATGAAAAACCCGACGTTAGTTACGCAGATATTGGTGGCATGGATATGCAAAAACAAGAAATACGGGAAGCTGTCGAACTGCCTTTGACCCACTTTGAACTGTATAAGCAAATTGGTGAATAGATAAGAACGTTAACATATAGATTAAAGATTATCAATTTTCATTGTTTGTTAGGTATTGATCCTCCTCGTGGCGTTCTCATGTATGGTCCACCTGGATGTGGTAAAACTATGTTGGCGAAGGCTGTGGCTCATCATACCACTGCTTCATTTATCCGTGTGGTAGGATCAGAATTCGTGCAAAAATATCTTGGGGAAGGACCACGTATGGTACGCGACGTTTTCCGTTTAGCCAAGGAAAATGCTCCAGCAATTATATTCATTGATGAAATTGATGCTATTGCCACTAAGCGTTTTGATGCTCAGACTGGTGCCGATCGTGAAGTCCAACGCATTCTGCTGGAATTGCTTAATCAAATGGATGGTTTCGATCAAACTACGAACGTAAAAGTTATTATGGCCACCAATCGGGCCGACACTTTAGACCCAGCTCTATTACGTCCTGGTCGTTTAGATAGAAAAATAGAATTCCCGTTACCAGACAGGCGTCAAAAACGTTTGATTTTCTCCACAATTACGTCAAAAATGAATTTGAGCGAAGATGTTGATTTGGAAGAATTTGTAGCGCGACCTGATAAGATATCTGGTGCCGATATTAATGCCATTTGCCAAGAGGCTGGTATGCATGCCGTAAGAGAAAATCGTTATATAGTACTGTCCAAAGATTTCGAAAAAGGTTATAAAAATAACATAAAGAAAGATGAACAAGAACATGAATTCTATAAATAAATTACTGAAATGACTAAATTACTGCATTAAATATGGAATATTATGCAAATAATTTCTAATATATCCTTTTTTTTCAAGTCAAATTGACGAGTTATTTAATGAATCTGATGTAATACAAAGGCATTATGGCGGGGTTTGGTAAAGGACTTAAGTGGTTAAGTGGCAAATGCATGAACGATGAATTATTAACTTTGACGATTTTTTTGCAATCTCCAAAAATACGTATCAGGAAGCTCTAAACTTCCCCACGTCGTGAAAACATAAAACTCCGGCACTTGCATAAAACTGAAAACGCAAACTGCAAAACAGTAATCTAAAATTACGACAGATATCTATAACTATTTTAGACTTCACACAAAGTATTTACCACAACTATCCTACTAATTAACGTTTTCGCAACAAAAACGTTTATAATCTTGATGCTGTAGTGGCAGGTCACTTAAAATAAACGTCGTTGTAGAAATATCGTCACGAGCTTGATGGGATTTACAGCAGACTTCTTGGAAGTACAATGAGTTGCAAAAAGGCAAAGTACTAATTAGAGAACATAAACTGAAAGTTGCCGATAGTTTTGTTGACAACATCGATTCGGCTACGTACAATCAATCCAATGATGACAATTTTGAACATTTCCCCAACGTTGCGTGCTTGGTACTGCCGGTTTTTTCCAACGGCCAACGTCTCTTCTCCGCAAATGAGATCACTTTTAATCCAAAAGATCCATCGTTGCTAGTGGCTCAGATAATATGATGATGAGATGATTGAGATTGATTTTTGTTCTCACTAAAAATATCTACTTCTGATCCTTAACTACAAACTTCATTACTAATCCTATCGAAGGCTTCAAAGATTTTTATTTCACATTTACAATTTCCGTCTTTTTGAAAGTAAATAATATGATAGCCAACGGTTGTCTAAAGTTACTTGCCGATACCTCTCCAATGATTCTGCTTCAAATTTTGGTTTGCAGAAAGGATGAAGCAATCTGTATGTGTTCAAGCGGGCTCTTTCAATAACACTTGAGATCGAAGCAAATGTTCATCGAAAACCGTTAAGTGCAAACAGTAAGTTAATAATTTGAACAATGTGAGTAATCACACAGCAATAATAGGCTAACCGCAAGTTTGCTTGGAAAACAAGTACTCTTTCTGAGTATCTTTCTTTAGGAGAAACCTGCCACTCCTTGCTGGTTTTTTTAGTTAGCACCCATGCTTCTCTTTTTAAAACAATGCAGAGATTGCTACCTTCTTTGTAGATACACATTGCACTTCACTTTCTTTCTAAAAAAGAAATGCGCACATAAAGAAGGATTATGTTTAGTAACCTTAACTATAAGTAAAATGGATTGGATTAATATCCATTGTTTCTACTTTGGTTTAAAAGAAAAAAAGTTGTTGTTGCGTGTATATAAACGAGAAATGGATCAAGCCTATGAATGATAAGACCTATATATCCAATAACGTTATGAGTTTTTAATGCAAAATCTTTTTAAGAGTTTCGGGTTGATAACCATAATAAAGATGATAATAGAGAAAGAGATGATGCAGATCACGTGATGATAAGCTGTTCAGAATATTGATCGTCGTTAGCCTTAATTATAAAGTCTTTTACGGCACGATTGTGAACACACGGTAATGTCAGGCATAAATACCATGCCATTACGGTATAGGAACTAAGCATAGATGAGGACGCAATTATAGATTGTAGAAGTAGACCGGTGTTCGAGAGCGGATGAGCTCGTGCGGAAAGACTAGGTTTTTGATATTAAGGTACATGAGAAGATCGGAATTCAAAATCTTAAGCGAATTGCAAGTTATTCTATCATATTTTCGTTTATTGAAGACGCATCTGGTGCACTAGTTGACGGCATTCTGCATTTTATTGGTAGACGCACCATCTAGCTTGCAATACGCCAGTCGAATCGTTTACTTGCAGTTAATGTAATAACAGTTAACGCAGCATACGCAATATATATATATATATATTGAATTGCCAGACCCCGCGTGCGCAGTGAATTGCAGAGTAATTTCAGTGCAACATAATTCATTGGTAGCCGAGTTCACTACATAACGTGTTCACGTACAACAACAACAAGCTGTATATGGTAATATTCATGATATAAAATATTACGTAAATAAATGTAAGTCATAATTAATTTTAATACAATTTTACGAACTTATTTAATAATTTTGAGGTGATTAATGCCGAATTTGGCACAGTTCAAATGCTGTTACGTATACTGGAACGGTATAATCTATGCACCGGTTCTCTGATGTTACCTTAGATGAAGTACACGTGAAGAATATTAAATTTAAGTTTTTATTTCTACTTATGCTTCGGTAAACAAAAAATAAAAAGTGAAACCAATTGATTACTTTCAGTATACCTGATCTAGAATATTCAAAAGTAACTGACCACGATTTTATTAACTTAACGGTTTAAGTAATAGTGATAATGAAATTAATACGGTGAACGATGTTATACTTATTAGGTTGGCTATATGCAAAAAATTAGGTTTCCATTTTTTATGTACAATCCTCCTATAATGTATCATGACTTTTTAAGGTTAACATGAGAGATTTCTGAGATTCCGTTAGCAGATTCGCCCTAATCCAAAATTCTTGCCAAGAGATAATGCACGTCCTCCTTGCAAAACAATTGAAGATTTTTAATCTCTCTAAAATCTCTCTAAATTCTGTCTAAAATACAGTTTATTAAAATATTTGAATCCTGCGATATTTTCTTAAACAATATTTAAGGGGAACTTAACTTTTGCGCTTCTTAAGATCACAAATCTTCAAATTCGTCATTATATGTGTCGGAAAGCACGGACTATGATGATACAATGTTTTATGCAAACGTGCATAAATTTTAATTCCCAAAAATGTGAAGTTCAAAGGCTGAAAATTGTATGATTGCTTCCATATATTACTACAAAGACAATAATTTTAAGATCGTCTTAAAGCGTGTTTCATTGTCATTTCACCTCTAATCACTATAGGGTGGAGATGTGTTCAAATTAGTAAAATACTTGCAACACCCAAAGGAGGCCTCGGAGATTCTTTAAAGCATGTATTTTCCTTAAAAGTATCAAATTTTGATTTGATCTAGACATATTCATCTCTTCCTCTGTGTAATGTCTGTAATAAAATTTCTCCTAGTCACAGTAATTAAGATATTGACTGATTCGGATGCAGCAAAAGCATTACAAGTTCTTCAGTCAGGTTGATATGAAAAATGGCCTAGGTCGATGAAAGTGTCCAAAGAGCACTCTGATTTGTAAAAAAAGGATTGGAAGACTTAGCCACGCCCACCCATCCAGTTTTATAGAGTATAAAAATTTTATTCTTTTACTTTATATGTCATCAATAAAATGTATTTTGTCTGTGAGCAAAGTATAAAAATATAAATTTTCTAAAAAACCTACCGCCAAAACTTATAATTGCTTATGCGCATAAACATTTTACTCTCTTTATGGGCGAAAAATGTTTAAACAGTTAAAGATTTAATAGGTTTTTTATAAAATAACTTTGTTTTCTTTTCAATTGCTGCATTATCGACCACTCACCTCTCTAAGTTGACCTCACAAAAACAGGGAGGTCAACTCATTCATTACAAAATCAAAATCTTTGAAAATGAGTCTATGAAAGGTAAACAAAAATTCCAACCTCTATAGAATGTAATTTCATGTAACATATTTGGTATGAAAAAATCGGAAATTTTAGCTTGATTAGTGGAAATGGCCAAAATCATTGAAATACCCTCAGTGTAAACATACTGTTTTTAAAAATGATAAAGCAATGAAGAAAGTTTAAAGTTTGAAGAATAAGTGATAAACTTTTCGGCGATTATCAAAAACTAAATATTGTTTACACATTTATTTCTTAATGCATGGTATTTTCTTTTGTTAGTCGAAATAATCTTTCTTTATAATTAATCTATTAAAGGTATTAGTAGTAGAAACCATATGTACCTAATTTCTGTTTTATGTCACTATCATCTCTGAGTAACTGTTTACATTGCAACGATTTGTTGTTAGATTTTTGACATTTGTTTCTTTTTCTTTATTATAGTTTTGTGGCTTCCTTCCAATTGTTTTAATTGATATAGTTACATATATAATAATTTGTAATGAATGGATAAACATTAAAAAAAGAGAATATAATAAATGAAAAACTGCATTCTCCCGAGCACTAAGAGAAAAAATGGTAAAATATTCCAAATATGCGGCAGTGTTATGGTGGAGCACACTTATTATTGCATGGCAACTAATTGATTGCAAATGTCCTGAAAAATGCATTTGCAAGAATAATACGGAGACGACCTGGAGTTTGCGAGCAAAATGTGGTGGCACCGAAGAACGTTTAACCAATTTTCAGCTGTTGGATTTCGAAGAAGATTCTGCCAATGTAGTAGTTTTGTAAGTACTATTATTTGATGGAAAATGATAAGAGTAAAATTAATTTCTTTATTGTATTTAGGGATTTAAAAAAAAATGGCTTTGCTTCAATCGATAAAGACTATTTTCGTAACTTTACTGAGCTAAAACGTCTAGATTTGTCGAGTAATTTTTTGAAAGATATAAACAAAAATACATTTAGTGAAATACTTAGCAGCGTGGAACGCTTGCTATTGTCCAATAATACCATTAGTCATATATTTCCAGGATCTTTCGATTCGTTGACAGATCTTAAGCAGTTGTAAGTATTTGACTAAGATATCTAAACACCGCATTTAATACAAATATATGCTTTTTAGAGATATATCCAATAATCCATTGGTCTGTAATTGTGACCTCATTTGGTTGCTGGGATGGTCGAATTCGAAATTGGTGAGGTTGTTGCCGCCTCCTAAATGTGAGTCTCCCGAATATTTTAAAGGCAATCAATTGAAAAAATTAAAGGTTGGCTTTGATTTGCACTGCGAGACACCGCTACAGCCGTTATTAGAATTGTTACCTAAACAAAATCAAGTATGTTTATGTTAAATTGAATATAATATAATTTGAATTTTAATTCGTGTGTTTAAAGGTTGTCTTTGAAGGGGATGAATTACTATTAAAATGCCGGGCTCCTCGCGTAGCCTTCGGTGGGCATCGCGATTCGGAAGATTTACCCAGCCGTGCGAATGTGTTTTGGGGTTGGTCTGACAAAATTTTATCTCAGAATTCCACGGAAGACATTAATTTCCGTGATCCTAGCAAAGTATTTAGTGATGTGCATTTGGAAAGCAAACACACTCCCGATTCGGGGATTTTGGATTCCATCTTGCGTATTCCTACAGTACGACGTAATCACACCGGCACCTTCGACTGCACATTACGATCACCACAGGCCAATCTTTCGCATGCCATAGCAGTTATAGTAATTGCCAAGAACACACAATACTGCCAAGCAGTAAACGTAAGAAGCAATAAAGGAAACTATCATTGGCCTCAGACGGTGCGTGGCCAAACGGTCGAACAGATGTGTGTAGAAGATTCAGATACTGGAGTTATGGCTACCTATCATTGCGATGAACGCGGCTTATGGGTGAATTTGAATACTGAAATGTGCGCTTTTGTCAGCCCTATTACACGCTTACTCGAGCAATTTGCCAAAATGAATTTGACTTTGAATAAGGCCAATGTATTAGAAATAGCGCGTAGTCTTCATAACTTTACTCACATACCTGCTAATTTACGCCGCATACGCGACCCCATTGATTTAGAATTTTTAGCACGTACTTTGGTTAAATATTTGGACTTTATAACATACCAAAACGAATTAGCTCGTCTTCTCCTGGATATAGTTTCTCAACTTTTATTATTACCAAGTCAGACATTTTATGAAGCTCAGCGTTCATATCAAAGCGGTTTAAAACTGTTGGCTTGCGTTGAAAAAGCCTCGATTCAGACTTCTATGACTTCACCAACGCATGATGATATGGAGTTTAATAATCACCTTATGACGATGCCACGAAGCTTTTTTATAGATTACTTTAGCATATCTTCAGAATCCTTCACGGGTATTTCTTGCGTATGGCTGCGAAGTGCAGCGTCGACTGTAAAAGATTTCTCGTGGGGTGCGACCAGTAGTTCGACTTTCGAATGCAGCACTGCTAATGATACTTTTCCTACCTTTGAGCGATATACAGATGCCGCAATACAAGTACCGGTAAGCTTGTTGTTCAAGGATAAAACAGAGGCTTCAGTAATACAACTAATGGTAGCTGTGTTTCGTAACGCCAATCTTTTGCCTCATTTAAGTGGAAATGGATCGATAGAATTGACTTCTGCCGTAATTGGTGTCAAAATTACCGATGATGAAAATTTCTCCAAAATAGAAGAATTGGAAAATAATCAAATTACTATAATTTTAAGAGTACATCCCTTTCATGATGATTTGGGATCTCCGCAACCAGCTTGGTGGGATCCTGAACGTAAAGAATGGAAATTAGATGCATGTCAGCAATTATACATGCATCGCGGCCTGCTAATGTTTTCATGTAAACGTCTTGGGTATTATGGTCTTTTACAACGCACCGCTTATCTTAATGATTTTGCAAGTGACGATGCAGGAAAACGTTTTCATTTTTCTCCTACTGCTATTTATGTAGGAGCTATTGCTTTGTTTCTATGTCTGGCGGTTAATATCGTAACTTTTTTGGTCTTTGGCCGAGCTATACGCATTAATCGTCAACAACGTCACACGTTTATCAATACTTGGTTAGCCTTAGCTTCCTTAAGTATAACTTTTTCATTGGGAGTCTTCCAAACTGAACGACGCGACATATGCCGCCTATTAGGCTTACTTATGCATTATTTAAGCTTATGCGTTTTATTATGGTTGTGCGTCAGCTTGAGTACTATGTACAAACGCCTATCGAAACATCATCGGGGAGTGACTGAGTCAGAACTGCCGAAAGAGGCTCGCTTGAAGAAACCGGTCATGGGCATTTACTTGGTGGGATGGGGTATTGCCATGATTATCTGCGGCATTAGTGGGGCTGTTAATATCAATGAGTATGCGGCTTATTCATTTTGTTTTTTACATAATGCCTCTGCCATGAACGCTATGCTGGTCCCTGGTGGCATACTACTAATATTTGTTTGCATTTTGTTCCTAACCATTTATTACCAGTTAACACAAAGGATGGGTACTCTAGGCATAATGCAAAATCATCCGCAGTTCTCCGACAACAATACCCAGGCCACAGAAAATATTGACATGGATTGGTTAGACTCTAACCATAGTCAAACGAATCGTCGTTCGGTTACGAACAATCACGTTCCTTCAGCTGCTAATAAGAAAACAAATATGGATCGTTATACTAGTCTGACGTTAAGCAACGCTGTCAGCAGCATAGTGGATGATTGTGAGCGCTCGAATATGGCTCATTTAAGAGCGCACTTTGTATTTTTGGTTTTATTTGTTACTGCTTGGCTATCAGCGGTGGCGTTTGTCATGTATACCGCCGATGGCGATGATCTCGGCCACATGTACGCTGTCATTTTCGCAATATCATGCTGTTTGTTGGGTTTATTTATGTTGCTATTTTATACCTTAACACGCAATGATACCCGTTTTCAATGGAGTTACAGCAGATGCTGTTTTATGATGGACGGTGCTCGAACTTATGCGGACAGCTCTTGCAATGAAGCAGTGGCACCCTTAGCAAATTCAATTTTGGCTTATAAAGCGTCGTATGAAGGCGCAGCAACAATGGCGACTGCTAACAATTCGGGCAATTCGCGTTCAAATTCACAATGTTCTAAACATCGCACCGGTAGCATACGCAGTGGTGGTGACGGGAACGCTGCCACTCAACATTTATTGGCAAATAGTGCGACGCCATTGAATATAACATCTCCACCTATACCCATCATCAATAATCAACATTTAAATTTGAGTTTAACACACGACATTCCCAGTGCTGAGATTTTTTATAACCCAAATCAGATAAACGTTGCGAGGAAATTCTTTAAAAAACAAAAACGGTTAGCAAAACGCAATAACTTTGAACTGCAGCGACAAATGGATAGGCCGGATTGTGGAGTGGGCGGTAATGCAACGATACCTGATAATACCAGTGATGTTTCTTCGACCAACGGCAGCGGTCATTATTATTCTCGACGTCATAATGCCATGACAATGAAATTGTTAAGCAGCGGCGTGGGTAAAGTTAACAATACAAACATCAATTATAAACCTGAATACAATGTTAGTTATAAAAATCATCATCAGGTGTCTACGGTAGCAGTATTAGACGGTGATGAAATTGAATTGAATAGTACGTCTCCGTCTGACCATACTGTACGGAAACGGGCTAATATTCTATCTATGAACATTTACACAAATATACCCGAAACTGTGGAGCCACAGCTTGAGGTTCATAAGGTTAGAGGAGGCGGTATGAGCGCTGGAGCAGGAGGTGGAGGTGGACGCTCTTTGAAAACTTTAGAGGAACATCAAGAGGAGTTTGAAGAACTCGAAAGCAGTTCACATGAAGAAAATGTCCCGTTATATGAGAACACTAAAGGGTCAGTTAAAGTAAATAATTTGTTTAGCAATTCGTTTGTAAACTCCTGTGTGGAGCTTATGACGTCCACGTCTACACCAAAAAAGATCAATACTACCCCCGAACATGAGCCGCGATCACCATTGCTATTGGATCACGACGATAAAGAAGCTATGAATAGTTTGGGCCTTCCGGCGGCTGCATCAACTGTTACAAAGCCATTATTTTTAAGAGAAGATGAATGCGAAAAGGCTGAGGTAGAGGAAGAAGAAGAACGAGAGCCTGCTTTACAACGTAACGAAATTTATGTATCCAACTCACTGCAAATAACTAATCAAGTGCAAATAGTTGATGATTTTCCCGGAGTTTTGATAAGGTGCACACAACAAAAGCAGTCGAAATCGTTAAATAATTTGGATGATATTTTTAGTAATCACAGAAAAGTCGTTCCCATTGCAAATACAAATGAGCAAATTAATGAAGTCTGTGGTTCCCACAGCAACATTTTACTACCGACTGCAAATGGTGTATGGAAAAAATGCCCTTCTTTAAATGAAGCTCTCAGTAAAAGCGCCAGCGAAAAGCATTTATCAACTTGCTCTTCTGCAGCGTCGCATAAACACCTATCACCTGCCTCAGAACCACGCACGGAGGGCAATAATGGCGATATTGGCCTGTATCATTTAACAGGCGCTTGTACTCGTTCAGTTAGCCCCGCTAATGAAAGCGATTTAAATTATCAAAATTCAGAAATAAGTATACGTAGTCATGGCCTTTACGCTCCACAAGCGGATAATGACCTAACATTAATTGACGATTTTCGTTATCAATCATCGAATGCCAGTGAAGCTGAACTCGGACTTAATGATTTTGACGATGAATTCTCAGTATTTGGAGGCCATGATTTTCGAAGTGAACACCGTGATAGCAGTAGCCGAAATCTAAGTATAAACGCCACCTCTATAGACGAACTATATGAAGCCATTAAACGTGGTAGTCCTACTTTAAACAGCGACAATGATTTGCAATTACGTTGCTGCGGTGATAATGCCTCCTCGACCAGTTTGTTCTTAAATTCTGATCAGCTTGTAGTGCCTAAGAATACAAAGACTGAAAACGACAATTTATCACCGCAAGGTAATTCATCACCTTCAATATCCTCCTTCCTACCATGTACCTCTTCCACTGTTACATCAATCGTCACTGTGTCGAAAAGTTTACGTGACAACCTCATCGAAGACGATAGCAGTCAGAGTAGTGTTATTTCTTATATAGATCCGAAAGTAGCTAAAGTTACTTCTAGCTAAGTAATATACTATATTGAATCATTATATTTATTATTATATTTTGATAGTAATTGAGCAAAATAGAAACGAGCGTTTTCCGTAATAACTGCAACCTAAAAAAATGTAGTTAAAGAAAAATACTAATAGCTTATAAGACTTGAAAGGTTCATTCACTACTTGATTGGATATAAATTACACTTCCAAATGTAGCTAGGGTTACGCAAGCGTACGAACTTAATTGAAAACATTTATTGTCATAATATCAGCCCTATAATTTTTGATAATAATAACTGACTGATAGTATTAAGCAGACGCAATCAGTGTTAGTGAATGAAAGTATCCTAACTTATCATTCCCTTTTCCAAATCTGGACATACGATATCAACGACCCCCTTGATTAGCATAAAATTTTGCCTTGAATTGATTATGTCCATCTGTTTTTTGTCAGAGTTTTCATAATCATAAAATTTGAAATAAAAAAACAGTTATTCTACGAACAATTCTATAAGCCAAGGCTTAATGGTTAAATAATTTAAAAAACTTCAATAATCTACCAACTTTCTGATAACGGCTGATACTAATAGAGAATTGCTTACTGGAATTCCCGATCTATGCTGTATTATCGCTTTGAGTTTTTTCTAAAAATTAACTACACCCGTCGTCCTTCATGATCGTCTCGCAGACAGAAAAATTTCTGTTAGAATATAATTAAATGACTTTTCTCCTATTTGCATTAATTTTTGACGTAACCTAGTTACTGAAATTTAAATAACGGATGTAGACCAGTTCAGAGATAAAATCGTGAATATTTAATAGGCGTAGAATTGAAAATCGGTTTTTTAAAAGTTTCTTCCAAGCCAAGTCACATTATTTATCTTCTCGAGTTAATTGTAATAAGCTCTTAAAAATGAATCTAGAATTAGATTACGTCGCGTTATCCCAATATATGCCGTCTCCTTTAACGCAATTACAGCTAAATTCTTACAGTTCTCTCCATTTGACTTACTTCGAAAGATAGAAAAAGACAATATCTTTCTGTTATTCTAAATTTATCGGTTCTCGATTTTTAAGTTCCTGTACACGGTCTGTATAATTCAAGACGTGAATCCTTTAAAGATAATCTAACGACAATAAATGACATCTTTTAGCTCTGGCACGAATTGATTTTGAAAACACAGGATTCGCAATTGGAGCATAACTGAAGTATACACAATTTGTTCCAAATAATTTGGAGGCAACCTTCATTTCTGACGTCATCGAAAGAAGGCCGCATTGCTTACAAAATAACAAATGATTCAAAATGAATCTCCCTATCGTACGATATTTACCGAAACCTGTTCCCTAAATACATTTCAAATTTATCTTTTCCAATCATGTATCGGATGATATGATAGTTAAAAAAAAAAAAAAAAAATGATGGTAAATTTCAGTCACTGATATAGATTTAGAATTAAGTCTTAATAATCTTCTAGGTAATGAATAGTAAAAAAAAGTTAAATTGTAATTATGTGTCGCATGTTATCTTTTTTTATATTCATGCTCAGTCACTTGAAGAAACGATGTTTTCTCTCTTCCTCTCTATCTAATTGTAATTAAAAGCAATGAATCTGATTTTCTCTACAAAAACATATATTTAGAAGGTTCTACATTTTTTTAAACATATAATAAATGTACAAAAACAAAATTTATGCAAAACAAAGCTTTCACTGAGATTTATGGGAGTGGAAAAAGGAAGAAAAGCAACAA
This sequence comes from Glossina pallidipes, assembly GCA_000688715.1. NCBI lineage: Eukaryota > Metazoa > Arthropoda > Insecta > Diptera > Glossinidae > Glossina > Glossina pallidipes. The sequence continues at coordinate 1,759,541 of KK499789.1, read as the reverse complement.
CAAAAAACAACCAAGGATAAATGAATCACTTCACTTCATAAGTGAATTCACAACAGCATTCACATTAATTGCCTTTAAATCTGCGTACGTTTGGCCAGTACCCACAAATACGATCGGTTGCCCCGTTATGTAAGTCATTGATATTGCAGCACCCACTTTATCATCGATAGTATCGAATTTTGTCAGCACTATGCCATCAATAATGTGAGGATTCCCATCCGATGAATAATCGGCCAAAGATTGATTGAATTTTACTAATTGATCTACAGCTTCATTACCCACTAAAGCCTCGCCAACAAATAATACCAAATCGGGATCGTTTACTTTGATAAGTTTGGCTAAAGAGCGCATTAACGGTTCGTTATCCTGCATCCGACCAGCCGTATCAACGAGCACTACATCGACTCGTGTGTCGCGAGCAAATTTGATAGCTTCCATCGCAATGCCAGCCGCATCTTTTCCATAGCCCTTCTCATATAATTGCACCATGGAGCGACCATCGTGCCGGTCTGCAGGATGCAGAGCATTTAGATGGCGAGTATGAGTGCGCAGCTGCTCCACCGCACCAGCACGAAATGTATCACAGGCCGCTATCAGAACACTAAAATCATTTTCTATCAGCCAAAAGCATATTTTCGCTAAATTTGTAGATTTTCCTACGCCGTTAACCCCGCAAAATATAATGGTATAAGGCGTATTGTTAGATTTAGCCTCCATGGCGTCACGTATTATATCCAGACGACGTTTTGGTGATAAAATGCGTACCAAGGACATTGTTAATGCTTCTTTAACCATAGAAGCAACTGAGTCAAATGTACCAACAGATTTTCCCTCTAAGCTGGAAGCGACTGAATCACATAGTTTACCTGAAATATCAGCGGCAACATTTTTGGAGATGAGATGATCCCGCATTTTATCCAAAGCTGGTTGTAAATCGTTACGAGTCAAAGTCTTACTTCCAACTATACCCTTGAAATAAGATAAAATACCAGACTTCTCTTTGTTTTGTAAAACACGGGGTTTGTGAACGACGATATCATTATGCAGACCATTAACATTTTCGTGCTCCTCATCACTATCTACTTCCAAATCTCTTATACTGCCTTGCATTGTGCCAACAATCTACACCAAAAAATTTACGAATTAATATTAAGAGAAATAACATACAAATAACATCTAAAAACATACATTATTTTCCAAATTTTTGAATGTGACATCGTGTGGATTATCTTTAGAACGATCCAAGAGCGCTGCGTCCTTGGAATTGCCACCGTAATCCCAAACACGAGGCTTTTTACCAGTCTTTTCACCTTTAGAATTTTTATGTTCGGCTGGAGGACTCTTTTTACCTGAAAACTTTTCTCTTAATTTTCGTCGATTTTCCTCAATTATTTCTGCACTGCTAAGTACTTTTTCCATTGTTGAAGCTTTAGGGCATTCCACAATGTTCACCTTTTTCGTATTTTCCGGTTTCTTAGACTCATTAGGATTTTCAATCATTGACGCTACCGTCTTTTTCGATTTAAGCGACTCATTAAAAGAACGCATTTGTTTTGGTGCTTTGCTGCTTAATTTGGCGGTGTTCTCGACAGCTTTTAATGTTTCCAAGTAATCCTTTTCAAATTCATAATTTGCACTAAGACGTTCGGACGACGCTAAAATTTGGCCGAATTTCTCTTTAAATGCCGCTTGCAAATCGCTAAGCAATATATTTAGATAAGGCAGTTGTATAACCTTCCGAAAGACTGCAGCGTAAATTAATTCAAATTCATTGTCTAATTTGAACTGTATCGCCAAATTATCCTCTTCATAATATTTAGAGTCTGTGTTACGTTCCTGGCCGCGAAATCAACGAATTTTAATTATATGTTAACATTTAATATTGACCTTCCTAACATACCTCTAAGATTACGCTGCGTATCAAATTGTTTATGCATGAATTTACATTTTCGCCCGTGGAGTTAAAACTCCATAAAACTATACCTCCTTTCGTAAAGATCACCGCAAAATCCAACATTTTAAAATTAACATTTATAAATAAGAGGAAAAATAAACCAAAATAAATTTGTACACGTCACAAGACGTGCCAACATGAATTCGTAGAAAAACTGCAGTCTCGTCTAATGATAAGTTGCCAATAGCAGAATATTTGTTAATAATCACGGAAAGGATTGCCACTAGTCAGATATTTATTGTATCAAATGAGCTAAATATTTTTCCCAGGCTTGAATGCAATGCGAAGCTACGTTATGTCAACAGTCTAAAAGCTACCCCGTTGTTCCAGTTACAATGCTTCAAATAATGCAAACGTTGATTGAACCACTTTTTCTATTACATTAAAAAAATATTGCAATTTTCAACTCTAGATGCAAATCTACATAACTGTTGTTCATTTTTTACATCCATCACCGAAGGATGAAACGGTTGCAACGCCAAGAACGAAGCTTTAAAGACCCTACAAAGCATATATATTCTTAATCAGCATCCAATTTTGAATCGATTTAAGCATGTCCGCCTGTCCGTCTGTGTAATGTCTGTTGTAAACATTCTCCTGACCGCAAAAATGAAGTTATCGACTTCATATTTGACGGAAACATTGAAAATTCTTGTACATAGGTTGGTATTGAAAATAACGCCAAATCAGTCAAAGGACTTGTTCATAGCACCACGAAAAGTGAGAATAACTATGTTTTTCAAAAATTGCTTTTCTGCTCATTACTCATAAACTATAACAGATAAGTCTACGTAAAGTTCACCGTATATTCTATGCGCAATCCTGCAGTACCTGTACAAAAATGGAAAGAATTGACCACACCGATCCAATATTATAGTGTATGAAAATTTATTTTTTCAGCACCTTTATAACGCGCAAAAACAAGCTCAAAAACCCCATAAGTTCCCCGAATTCTTGGCCAGTTTCAGATCTTGAATGCCCCTAAACATGTCCGTCTGTTTGTTTGCGCAAGTTTGTGGTATTTGTGGAAAATATTTTCCCGTTATTTGGAAGTGCTCTAAACTTTTCCAAAGACGAGTCTACAACATCCACATGCGTATGCGCTAAAAACTTTTGTTTCGAAAATAATAAAAAATCAGCTGCGCTCACTGTATGAAAATTGAATTCTTTTACTTTTTTTGTTTCTTTTAGAATAATCGTGATGGGTATAAAAGATTCGGTCACAATCGAATAAAATTTTTCTACTTGTCTTTTGTTAACAAACTGCTAGAAAATAGTAAAGACCTAATAGCAATAAACTAAGCTCGCATGATTTTATGTAAGTTTGGAAAATAGCCTAGAGAGTCGGATGCACGTCTAACAAACTATTTGTTCTAGTGAAAAGAAAAGGGATTGGATAGCGCACCTGGAACCGTAGTTACAACCATAATTATTAAAACTATTATCTAGAGTTGATAGAATTTGTAATTAATGGCCAACTAGGTAGTCGTCGATAATAATTTTAACTGATACAAATATTCCAATAATAAATTCGCGTTGATTTGTTCTTAAAATTTATTTTTACGCGCGTACAAATAAAAAATTTCTTAATGCACAATTATAATCAGAACTTGCATATGTTCTAAACAAATCAAACTAAATCTCTTTCAATTTATAAATCAAAGTTTAACATTATAGTTAATTAATTATTAAATTATGAAACCTTAAATTAAAAGGAAATGTTTAAAATAGAAAAAAGTAGAAAAGCTAATGGTAACTTTCTTTACGATAAACATTTTGCTTGGATTGATGACGTTGACATCAGCGATCGGCTGCCACTGTAGTAGATGTATGCGTAAATGTTTTTCATGCAATCTAAGACCGATTGTATTTGCCCCAAATGTGTAACATAAACACGGATGCAATGAACAACAGCGACATTACCAGAACTGGTACAGGACCAACTTTAATGCCAGGCGAATCATCAGTGTAAAAACGCCACATACCGCCCGTACCAGCGCCACCTGTAGCACGACTTTTAGCCGCACCACTGCTGCTCGTAGTTTTGCGTTGCTTCAAATTACCACCGGCACCAGCTGTACGTGGGGCCGACAATTTACTAGGTGAACGGGAACCACTTCCCACCGAAGTTGCACTTGCTGGAGCTGGCATTTTTTTCTAATCGGCCAAACACAACTCACTTTCCTTTAACGACTGATTGTCAAAATACTCATTCACTCATCAAAACGCGAATAAACGAATGAAAGTTCTTTATGGCAACTGACGGATGATTACACGTCAAAAACACGACAAAACGATTTTCAGTGTTGCCATGAGTTCTGTAGGGCACATCTGTGGGGAAATTATGAGTAAGGAAGTAAAAATGTAATCGTCGGACAAAGCCTACATCATTTCGTCTAATACAATTCTTCATTTATTTTTTTGATAGAATCACAAAAATTAGATTGCATTTTTATGTAAACCCGTACAAAGCTCCATTTAAGAAGGTCCATATTTTTGGTCACATTAACGCGTTATTATTATTATTTATTATTATTTATTATTTATTATTATTATTATTTTTTTTTTATTTATTATTTTTTTATATATATTTTATTTATTATTTTTTTATTTATTATTATTATTTTATTTCTTATTATTTTTCTTTTTGGATCAAATTTGCTATTTGATGTCAAATTGCTGATAAGGACGATTTCTATCATACAATATTAAAAACTGGACCTGATCTGGAATGCAATCAAAAAAAATTTACGTATCAAATTTGGTGCAATTAATTTTTATGACGAACCGGTGACGTCGATCATTTGTTACCAAGAAATATTAAAAATTAGTCCTCACTTTTCGTAGGAACGGTTATATGGGAGGGGATACAAAATGGTACTCCATTCAATCCAAATTTTTTACATCAATTTATTATGCCGTATTATTAACACTCACCGATTTTTACCGACAAATTTTAAAAACACCAAGTTTTTTTTCAAATAATGCCTTTCAAAATTATTAAGTAATGATAAATATTAGTGCTTTACTAAACGTTATTGGCGACAAATATTTTGTTGGATTTCGTCCGTCGTATACTGACCGATGATCTATAAAATATAAAAACATTGTGAGTTATAACATAAATTGTTGGAAATATTAATTACTAAATCGACTTAATGTGATTGAATTGTTTAAACAGAAGACTAGGTCGCCATGGAAGACTAAAGTTGCACGAATTTTCTTAATTCGTCATTTCGTCAGACTGAACAAAGAAGCAAAAAACAAAATTCGAAAATTTAAAAATATCTTTACTAATAATTCACGGAGTCCTTTTCGTCCCAATATGAATCTCGTGAACTTTTCACACACATAAGAAAATTTTCACATACATAAGAATTGCATGGAATAACGCTACGAATGTTTCCGAGACTTTAAAATGATAATATTATGATCTTATTCGGCCACAAAATGGTAAAAAAATATTGAATTCCGCAACAGCCTTCCGTAGAGGATATTATTATAGATGACAGTCGCCAATGATTCGGGTCAAATTGAACGTATCTCATTGATGAACGTTAATAAAAATTGACTCCATCTAAAGTGTTGTACGACACTTTCAACATTTTCAAACAAATTGTTGTAGTGATCTTGAGGGAAGAGGAACACAAAGATCTTTTACTTTTTATGTTTTCTAAACTTTTTTTTTTATTTTTATTTTTTTTTTTTGTTTTTTGTTGAATACACTGAAATGCATACATGAGTTATTAATTTTCAGCTTCGTTTTTTTTTGCCTTAGTTTTCTTTTTTTTTTTTGATTTGTGTTTTCTTCTTTAAATTTTTATAATAAATAAGATATAATATATATATAGATTTACGTAAAATTTAATGAATAGCTGCATACTTAAAGTGCAATTGTTTTGTGTTCTCTTTTTGTTTGTTGTTTACTGTTTAATATAAGCAATATATTATATAAATAATAATAAATTTTCTGGTTTTTCCCCTTTAAATATACGGTTTTTCTTCTTTTAAATATTAATTAATTTTTAAATGTTTTGTAAGCTTTTCCGTTCTTTCAATTAGAAGATATCTCGTTTCTATTTGTTTAATTCTTTATTTTTTCTTTAAAGTAAAAAATGATCTGCGCTTTGGTTCATCCTTTTGCGAAGTGGCTGGCAATGTCTGTGATCGGCTTTCAGCAACAGCAGCCGAATCACTTTGAATCTTAAGAGCGGCGACCCATTGCGACATTTCATTATCATCGTGCGCTTGCAATAAAAATTCGCCGCCATTTAAAAGTCTAAAATTTGCAAATAATTATATGCAAAAAAATGTTTTATGTTTTGAGAAAGTAAGAGAAGTGAAGGCGCACTTACTTTACTCTAAGAACATGCTTTTTCTTAGTGTAATCACTAGCAACTTCAACTGCAGCTCCTTGCAAATCATAAACCGGTTCTGAGCGGAAGGTCAATTCAGGATTACTCTTATAACCCTTTTGATCTTTAAAGAAAGACAGACGTCCACCTCGAGCCACTGTATAAACCTAACAAAGATGAATATTAGCTTTTAAGATCCCCAAGCGACTGTTAATTTTATATACCTTATCCCAGGATCTGTTGCTAGCCTTCTTGGTGGTAGATTCCCATTCGTGTTTTCTTGTCAAGTAGCCTTCATGACCTTCTCCACCAGCAATGGCAGAGCGTTCTGCACGTGAAAACCATAATATAAATTAAAGTCTCCGTTATTATTTTATCACAAATGTAATCACTATCAGGATGGTTGCTACAAAAATTTCCAGCTAATCCTAGCATAAGATTAACTAAAGAAGCACTACCACAAAGCAATTTCTACGTCTTGGATTTTCAATGCAGCACTAAACTCTTTATAAAGTTCTCCTAAGAATTGATTCTGTTTATGTTGAAAGCAAACAGCCTCCGTAGAACAATTCCGTAACGCATTTAAAAGCGATTCTCATCGCCAGTCTATAAACCACTGTGACTGAATAAATACTTTTTTTTTTTTTTAGTAAGCGAGTCTAATAATGTATGGAACTTTTCAACCTAAAGACCTTAATAAGGAATATATTTTTCATTAGGTTATATCGCTTACACACACACACACATGTTATCGAAATTGCCGCAATGAAATGCGACTTTACTCAACAATGAAATAATTTTGGCTAAGGCCAAGGAAAACAATAACACTTTGACATTTTCCATCTTTCCTTCGCTTCTAATTTATAAAATAATTTCTAGCTGAAGGATTTGTGGAGGAATCTGTGGCTGTGTTCAAAAAATAGAGATAATTTATATCCCAATTTTTTTGTTTGTTGTACACTAACATAACACTACATTTACTACGTCGCTAGTGTTATGAAAATGTATAAGAAGTAGCCCGCTCAGCAAGTTAAATGCCACACTATATAACGTAAAAGGCATACTCGGCTTTGGTAGACAATAAACTATGACAAAGGGCATATCAGACAGGCCTAAGAAGTGCGTTGGCAATATTTGAAATCGTGAAACATTGGAATCTCTTTCTTTTTTTTTTTTTGCCTCTCGTAAATTTTTCTCTACCTTAAAGGTACAATTTGTGTACTTATCGCTCTAAGTACGATGTGAAATTAAACGATACGAAATTTTAATATGTTTCTTTAGTAGACATGAATACGAGTTTGTCTTAACATCTAGTACAGCATCTATTACACAGGCATGTTGCAACAGTAAAATATGACGGGAATATTTTGCAATCAGGAGGGTCTACTTAAGGTTATGGCAACTAATGATTGGCTTCAGTGTTCGTGGTTCAACGGGAGTTTTGCAAAATGGAAAGTATTGGAAAGTACATTTAGTCTAATGCAATAATGAGTAAGGATTCAGTCTAATGCAATAGACAGGACTAAGTTGTGGCTTGAGAGCTTCAGTTGCCTAGAGCTAGAGTTGCATTTTTTATGCTGAAATAATTTTATTATACCGACTGCCTGCCCCTCATAATGAATGAATATTCTAATCTATTTCGTGTTCATTAAGCTAATATATGTGGATTGGATTTATCGTTGCAGCTTCATTTATAGATACCTGTTTGAGTTTCTGCAGTACGTTCGATCTCAATTGCTGTATCAATAACAGCTATTTATTTGAGAGATTTTCCACGCAGCATTTTAACGGAGTAAAATTATTTTATAAGTTCAACAAAATTAATTGAAAGCGTAGGTAATTTAAAATTCAATTAAAAAAAAAAATGAAGATTTAAGCTTCTTTTTTTTTTTAGAAATTCTCTTTAAAGATTTTACCAGGATTGAAAAGATAAATGGATTTTTGTAGGAGCTTTCTGCACTTACCAGCTGATTCTTCGGCTGCTGCAACATCAACAACATCACGCCTTTCGGCTTCACGTTTAGCCGCCTCTGCTGCTTCGGCTGCGGCCTTTGCTTCCATTTCTTCTTTAATGCGTTGACGTTCTGCTTCTTCGGCCAATTCTTGGCGTCTTTTCATTTCTTTAAGCTCAAACTGGTTTGCGCGTCAAAAGTGTTAAAGATTTTCAGAATCATAAAAGAAAATAAATAATGAACAAAAGCTTACTGTTGTTAAACGCTCAAGTGCACTGAAACGCTCCTCTTGGGCGGCAGCAGACTTTTCAAACGCTTCATGCTTCTTAATTAGATTTTCAACTTCATCTATAGTATGGCCCAATTCAGAAGACAACAGGTATGGTTCTTGTGCTATTAACCAAGCTTCAGCGACGGCAGCATCTCTAGCGAACTGATATACTTCCAAAACTACAAAAGAAACCAAAATGCCTTAATCAGTAAAGAATTCAATAACATTCATGACATCACATACTTAATTGTAAATTCTCCCAACGTTCTTCCCATCTTCTCAATAAACCATTTCGACTATTGTTTAATTGTAGAAGTTTGTCTTTGATGTCGGCTGAAGCATAATGATTACGAGTCAATAGTTCTTTACCCAATGATATGCAAGCCGTGAAATTGTCTTCACGCGTATCAATTTCCGCTTTCAGGCTTTGATGATTGTTCATTAACAATTCAACGCCAGACACATCACGTGGTTTCTCAGAAGTGTTCATTTGACGCACTAAGTCCTCCATCCAGATCATCAATATGCGTACCATATTGAAGAAGCGGAAGAGATCACCGGTGTCTGCCAATTTTTGTTTGCGTGCATCGCACATCGCCTGCAAATTGGCCCAGGCGTGTAATACTTCTTGTTCCCGATTGGTTATTTCCTTAGCCTTATCGCCGGCATAGGAATCTTGCAATTTGGCAGATTCTTCTTGTATTTGTTGTACTTGAGCGTAAAGTGTGGTCAGGTCCTGCATAAAGTTATAATGTTTGCGCTGTAAAGTTGAAACGGAACCGGCATCGCGGCCTAATTCATCCGAAACGCCATGTTGCTTTTCAATAATGCGACTCAACACATCTTTGCAGTCGTGGAAGAATTTGTGCAATTCTCGTGAGGCAGCAAGCATTTGTGTGCGTGTTTCAATCAATTCTAAAAGATCTTGCCAAGACTCGTTTAAATTATCCTTCCATTCGGCAATTGTTGCAGAATCGGAATGGCCAGCCTGAATTAAATTGTCAGCAATGTTGTTTACCTTGGCTACACGCTCGCCGCCCACGGCTTCCGTATCGCGTGCAAATTCACTAAAGCGCTCAGAGAGTAATGTAACGTGATCGTAATCCTGTCCTAACTCCTGAGAACCAGCCACAACTTCACGATCCGTTATCCAGGTATCCAAGTCGTCTACTTCACGACTAAGCATAAATAATTGCAAAGCTTCGTTAAGACGAGCACGACGCTCTCCTGCCAAATCCTTTAGGCCAGCATACAATTTATCCAATTGTGATTGTTTAACCGCAACCGCATCACCGCTTGAAATGTCATCAACATTGAATTGTCGCGCAACTTCACCTAGTTGGCGTATAGTATTGGCATAATCTTCAATAGATTGTTCCAGATTCTCGTGCTTTTTCATTAAATTTTGGGCGCTGACCTCGTCCTTGCCCCGATCCTCGACCATCATGTAGAGCTCTTGTTCGCTCATCCATGATTCAGCTTCCTGAGCATCGAAAAAGTACTGTTGAACTTTCTCGGATTCTAACAAGTGTTTCTTACGATTATCGACAGCGTCCTTCAATTCTTGCCATTTCTGTGTCAAGTCACTAATGAGAGCTTCGAACTTTTTGGCGTCTTCATGACCCTCATCGATGAGTTTGCGGCCGTTATTGCAGATAGCATTAATACGTGGCTCATGGTTGTCGATTTCGGTGGCTAAGGATTGATTCTTCTTCTTCAATACATGTACATTAAACAGAGAGTTGCCATATTCTCTTGAATTAGCGACAGGCAATTTTTCGTTAATCCATAACTTCTCATCCTCAACATCTCGACAGAATTGGAAGGCTTCTTTCTTTTTTTCCAGCTGCTTTTGGCGCTCTAGAAGAGGTGCCTTGATCTTCTCGAAACGATCGAGAACCGCGGTCTTTTTGGTAACAATCGGTTCGATTTTCTCCTCTGGAACAGTGGTTTTTAAATATTCTGTCTGTTTGTCGATTTCTTCTACCTGCCGGGCTTTTACCGCCATTTGACTGTGAATGACTTGTTGCTTTTGCATCAGTATATTCACGGACGTCAAGTCGTTACCCGTATCGGCGCTAACAATTTGTTTTTCTAATTCAGTAATATAAGAATCAATATCATCGCAAGTCTGTTGCACTAAAACTTCGCGGTTAGCGTCAAACAACATGGCCCCTTTCTCCTTTGTGTGCACTTCCAAATCTTCAAATTGTTTACCTAACTCTTTCAATTTTGGTTGAATAACGTCTTTAAACTCGGGCTTTTCTCTTGATAATTCTTCGGCCGCCTTTTCGGCTTCGAATAATCGTTCTTTATTGGCAGCGATCTCCGCTTCGAAAGCCTGATGCCTTGTCCATTTGGAGTGAATGGTTTTAGCGCTTCTGTATGTTTCATCCTGTGAGGTAGCATATTTCTCTTGAACCCATTCGGCTAACTCATCCAAATCTTGTAAGAATTCATGCAATTTAACTTGGTTCTTTAATTTCTCGTGTTGCTCTAGAGCTCTCCTGCGATTATCATCACGACGACTTGCAATATTTTCGGCACGTTTACCAATTTTTTCGGCGTCAAAATGTTCCTTTTCAACCAAAGTGTCGGCGACCTGCAATAGAGTATTGATTTTGTCATCGTTGGCCTCCATGGTGGTTAAGAAAGCCTCGTGCCGTTTGAGTTGATTTTCAGCTTGTTCCAAATTCATTGGAGTATCATCTTTACTAAGGAAGTGTTCTTGTTGGCTAAGAAGAACTTCGGTTTGACGAGCATCTCTGTTAAACAATTGCTGATCAAGGCTTTGAGATAACAGGACTTGCCGATTCTCCCACATTTGATGTAATTCTTCCCAGCCGTCTTTAAGAGCCTTCAAACGCTCGCGCAAGAACATGTATTGTGGATCGTCTGTAGTGTTTGAGTCGGATGTTAAACGTTCACCGTATTCCATCATATTCTTATAATCTTCGGTGTAGTTGTCGATCTCTTCGCGTATAGACTGGTGTTGATTAAGCAATTGCTCAGCTTCCGGCAATGAAGTGGGTGTATCCTCGGAAGCAACATCGGTTTGCGTCTTCGTCAACCAAGTCTGGAAATGATCCAAATCGCGCAAAAATCTATGTAAGTCGCCGGCCTCTTCCAGCTTAGAATCGCGTTCTTTCAACATTTGCGTTAACTGCTCCCAAATTAGTTCAATTTGAGCAATACGATCGCGTATAATTTGAGCTTCTTCCGGATGTTCCGATTCAATACTGTCAGCTTCTTTACCCAGGCTGGAAAGTTTGGCTTGAATGGCAGCCAGATCGCGTTCCATTCCGCTGAGACGTCTTTGCAAAGTCATGACACCGGTCAAATCCATTTCCAAGCTATCTGTTTCTGTGAGTATGCGTTTCTTATCTTCAATCCAAGAAATCGTTTCGCGGCATTCAATGTAGAATGTTTGGACGCCATGGGCTGATTTAAGTTCGTCCATTTTAGCCTCAGCCTTTTCACGCAAAGCCGACCACTCTTCGTTAAGGTGGTTTTGACGCTCAAGAATTTCGTCAGAATTGGGATGTTCTACATGCAATAGTTGTCTGGCCAGTTGGTTAACGACGGCTACGCGAGAAGCATTAGCATTCATCTCCTTATCGAAGCCTTCAAAACGATGTTTCATAATTTCAACATCCTCAATATCTTTGCCGGGTATCATGGTATCAAGCATCTTAGTTTTTTCCTTAATCCACTGTTCAACACCATCTGCTTCCGATTTTAGTTTGTATAAACTGAGAGCATCCAAAAGACGCTGCTTTCGCAATTTAGCCAATTCAGAAAGTTCTTTATAACGCGTATCGATCGCTTCCAGACGTTTGTCGACATTACCTTTTTCGGCATCGTTAAGTTTCAGACTCTCGGCTTGTTTGTGTAAAGCATCAATATTTTCGGCGTAGTTTTTAAGCTCATCAGCGACATCTTTGTGTTTCTTGAGTAGAGACTGAACATTAGCTTCGTCGCGTCCAACATCTTCACTGGAAACAATACGTAACGTATCCAACATCCAGTTGTCAATGTCATCGGCGTCAGCAAACAATTGGAAGTATTCAACAGCGTTTTCTAAACGTTGACGTCTATATTTGTGAAGGTCCAAGAGATGATCCCATTTTGAGAGAATTTCTTTTAGACGGTCCTTGATACGATCAGCTCCGAAGTGACCTTCGGTGATGAGTTCAGCACCAACCTTGGCCACATTTTGCAATTGGGGATCATGAGAATTAATCTCGGACTCAAGAGCTTTGTGCTTACTTAAAAGCAAATTGACGGTAGTCAAATCGTGACCAATATCATCTGTAGATACAATTTGCTCTTTCTCTTTAATCCAGTTTTCTTCGTCGGCTGTATCCCAATAGAATTGCCACAATTTGCGGCTTTCTTCTAAACGACTGCGACGTTCAACAGCTAAGCGTACTAATTCGGCATAGGCATCCTCAAGTTGCTGCACCCGACTAACAATAATCTCCGGATCGCAAGGTTTGTAAGAGTCAGGATCGTCGCTAAGGAATTTCTGCGAATTTTGTACAACCACCTTGACTCTCTCTCCTAATATATTGATATCAGCTTCGACCAATGAGTGCTTCTGCAAAAGATCCTCTACACCCATTAAATGTTTGCCGTAATCGTCGGTAAGCAGTAACTGCTTGATTTCTTCCATATTGTCTAATATATAGAGCATCTCTTGGAAATTTTGCTGCAATTGCAATGAAATTTCCAGACGCATACGACGCGCACGTAAAAGTTCCAATAAATAATTCCATAAACGCATAACGTTTTCTTTGCGCAATAGTATGCGTTTAACGTCATGATAACGTTCCGACTCTAATTCGTCACATACTGCCACTACAGCTTGGACTCGTTCCTCGTAGGCGAATATATCGGTCTCGATGGCTTCATGTTTCTTGGCGGCAGCTTCAACGGCAGCCAAATCAAATCCGAAATTATCTTGACTTACCAAACGCTGATTTTCTGACAGCCATGTCTCGCGCATAGAGGCTTTGCGGTCAAATCGCGCGGCGAGCTGCTCTAGTTTTTCTTGACGTATCAATTCTTCGCGCAAGGCCAATTCACGTTCGTGTTCGGCCTTTTCTAAACGTTCCCAAGCTTTGTTAATATCTGAAATCATTTTGCCTTCTTTAGGCGTATACGGCTTTTGATTGTTGGCTCGCATTTTTGACTGTAACGTAAATAAAAGCACCTCCAGATTACCCTTTTCCACAAATTTGGGTGGCTTCTCAATTGTTCTATAATTAGAGAACTGAGCCAATTGGCCCTGGACGCCGACTAAAGAGTTTTCAAAAACACGTTCTCCCAATGCTTGAATGGTAGTCTCAATCCACTTAAGTAAGTCGCTGGTAAAGTGTTCATAGTCTTTTATCATTTTTTCATTTTCCATCGCTATACCAACAACTTTACCAATACGTTTACCTTGAACGGTCTCCTGTTTAAGTTTGCTAAAATAGTGATAATAGGTAACAACATAAGTTATGATCGATTTTTCATCCGGATGCTCTACAAAGACATCCTCAGCATCCAGCAACTTAGCTAAGCCAAGTTTATCTTCCGCCACATCGAAAGCATTATTCAAATTATAAATGGGATTTGCTTTGGACAATTTTTCAAATTGTACTAAATCTGGCCGATGCTTATGAATGATGGCATTAAATGCCAAACCGTCACGCCACGATGTTGTAAAATTGCGCACATTGACGTTATGATAACCAGCTGTCTTCATTTGACACCAAAGTAGTAAAGCATCCTTAGCTGATTTCGTTTCCTTATTGTCTACTTCTTCAATGGTTATATCTTGTATCTATGAAAATAGATACAAATACACAAATATTTAAAAACAAAATATATATATTTATATATATATATAAATATATGTATATTTAATTTTTTCTTTAACTTATATTTCAAATTACGCTAACTTAGATAACATACCTGGAATCTTAAAATGATAGTCCATATTAGGCCTAGATTAAGTGATGCATTACCATCGACAATATCATGTGAACCGATATTCTCGAGATGTACACGTTGTTCTCGTAAAAATTGCAATGCTTTATCCACATTTTCCAAACAATGGATCCTCATTTTACCCTTTGTAGGTTTAGGCAGTCTTTCGCCGGACAAGACTTCCAGCAATTTGATTAAATGCTTACCATCGCGCATATCCACATAGAGATCAGTTATTCTGCAGTTGACACGACACAAATGTGAATTAACCCACTTGGTAAAGGTTTTCTTTTGTACACTTTCACGTTCCTCAGCGAGTGCCTTAATACGCGAACGCTCAAACAGTCTCGAACTGGAATTGCCGCCATCATATTCATATTCATCGATATATTCGTTGCCGGGCCCCTGACTGGGATCCCATCGAACAATTGAAATGTCCGTCGTCATCGCTTTCGATTAATAATTCCTGGAAAAATAAAACAAATTCAATATTGATTAAAGGCACAAGCCATAATTCCATATATAGATAGTTCAACAAAAACTTGTTATACGACGTTCTTCTTCTTATTAATAATTCGTAAGCATTTTAATTACTATATATGTTTGAAAATTACTCTGATATGTATAACTTGGGCGTTGAATAAGGCACAGTCTTCGCCTTAAATCTTCTTCAATGGGATTGTGATTTAGAAATCTATTTTAGATCTTTATCCAAACTAAAGTGAGTCAGCAGCAAAAAAAAAAAAATCCAATAAATACATGCATTCTACAAAACTGAAATCTTGTTCAGACCAAATGCGGCCGTTACTTAATTAGTTGAATTATCTATACTTGGCTTTGTTTAAAACATTTCGCATTCACTTGCCATTTTGGCCTACAGGCACAAATAAATCATTCAAGCTTCAAATTCTGCAGAGCACTTTTATCACCATTCAGTTATTTAAAATTAAATTTCCATTTCACTTTGCCTCTTAAACTCGCCATAATCCTTGAGTAATGTTATTTTTATACCCATTACTGAAGGATGAGGGAGGGGTACATTCATTTCGTCCAAACATTTGCAACGCCCAACGTGAAGCTTCAAAAACCCCCCACAAAGTATATATTCTTGATCAACATCAAATTGTGAATCGATTTAAGCATGTCCGTCCGTCCGCCCGTCCATCTGCTGTAAACACTCTCATGGCTGCAAAATTGAAGCCATCCAATTCTACCCACGCGTAGATATGTATACCTCCCAGGTATATTTTTAACTTATCTCTATTTCGGAAAATCAGTTTATGCAAATACCAAACCGATAAAAATTAACGAATGAAACAACAAAAACACCTAACAAATTGGACTTTCCAAAGGAAAACGCGTAAGAGAGTTAATTTCGAACAGGACCGAATCTTTTATACCCATCACCATTATCTTAAAAAAGACAAAAGAAGTAAAAGAACAAAATTTTCATGCTCTATAAGATGGAGGGGGCGCAGCCGATTTTATCCATTTTCAATATAGAGGAGCCTATATGGTCTAAGTTATCCGGCGCCCTTTAAATCTACACTTTGTAAATTTATTTACAAAATATATTGACAATAAGTAAATAAAAAGGTTTCTATATATTTATAGACGTAATCACACGTAGTAGTAGTACTAGTAATAGTCGTAGTAGTAGTGGTACGACGACTCTATGGCGATGAATCCACATGATTTTCATATAGCACCAACCTTCAATAGGAATGTCTCATATGTTCATGACATTCTGAACATTCGTTTACAAGGCACAGTTCAGTTGTTTCAGGGACGCTACACACGAAATTCAGATGTTTTCATCGCTTTGCAAGAAATAAATGGCACTAGGATGTCGTGAAATTTGGATCGATATATTTCATTCGATGGTTGCTATTACGTAAAAGTTAGATGAATAATTATATTATTACACTATAATATATATGTATATATGTACCATATGTATAATAATAATATTTATGCATTTGTATATGAAATTTCTGCATAATTATTACGAGAATCTATTACCAAAGATCATCCAATATCTGCTTATCGCCGTCTATCTAGAATATCAAAACTGCTATCGATAATTTTCTCATTCTCTTCTCTACTGTCGCCAGTAGATTTGTTCTTTTATCGAGAATTCGGGCCTTAGTCCAATTTTAAGCTTGATCTACATTACAATCTCCTTACCTAGGAATGATTTCTCAATTAGAAAAATACCATATTTTCGTGAAAAGAGATAATATTTTTATTTTAATCTAAAGTGCAAACTTTGAGATTAGTAATGGAACACATTGAAATGGAACGCATCTGTCTGTCTTATGTAGTCAGAAATCTTTACTCAAAATGCGATATGCGATACAAGACGACTTATAACATGCCCAGTTGCTGTCATATCGTTTCATCATCGATTTTCAGCCATATTCTCAGCTACAGTGGCGATTTTTTCAGCTGCTCAGTTGGGCGAATAAGTATACGTCGAGTTATGTGAGTTCTGTGGGTTCGCTGAAGATTAAAGACAGTATGAACTTTGTGGCTCCCCGCTTACGATGCTTTCAACTATCTATCAATGATACTTCAAATCATTTCTGCTAAAGGGTATACTAAGCTTGAGCGAACGTATGTAAATCCCGAAGGACTTAACATACACACACCTTTCATCGATAAACTATCGATGAACTCAAATCATTCTCTGAATCGATTTAAACTTGTCCATCCGTTCTTCCGTCCGCCTTTCTGTCTAATGTTTACCGGTTACAATTTTCGAGATATTTTGACAACATTTTGTACGCTCATTTGTTCCGATCCAAGGACAAGGCCCTATTGAAAATGAATTCGGCCGAACTACCTTTGTGATCACTCACCATACAACACCTTACTTTAAAGAAGTTGTTTTATGACAAAAAATTGCAATTACTAAGCTATATCTCTAGCGTCCTTATTTAAAAAAAAAAACGCACGAAAAAAACGAAAATAATGAAATTTCGATAGTCTATAATATCAGGTACATGTGATCGATTTCGTGAACGTCAAACACTGCGCAACTTTTCTAAATTTAACGCATGAACATGAGAAAAGCACTTTAAACCATACGGTCCACTTTTGAATCAATGACTTCATCAACAAGCAAAATTGTCTCCTTTGCCTTGATAAGAAATGCAATTATGTCCGCAATAATTGACAATATCTTGTACAACATGTGGTAAGGGTATACTGGGTGAAAGACTTGGGATGATGTCCGCCAACTTATTTGTTGTTATCTAATGTATAGATCGGAAGTTCATGAAATTTGTTATTTTGACAAGATTTGGTCCAACTTTGGACGCAACTTTGTTGGGATTGAATTTATTTAGACCATTTTTACGTCCACTCTTCATACAACAACAGGCCATTTATGCACATAGTGAAGAAATTTGATATTTTGAAAGCTTCTTACTGACTTATTGCTGCTGACTATATGTCAACAAATTTGACAGAGTGATAGCAATTTTTTGGATCAATGTTCTTACGAAAATTTAACGTTTATACGACGGATAAGCTTTGATTTTTCTCTTTTCTTTTTTGGCATTGTTTATATTAGGCAAGGTGGTGGAGAGTGTGCTTAACTAGCGACCTTGCCTGACTATAACGTGTACACTTTATATTAAAATTTATTTAGGGAGAAAGCAAGAAAACCATCGAAAAATCGATAAAAGGAGCCGAGGAAAGTCAATCCGAAGTGCTCGTAATGAAACACCCGCAAGAACCACAAGACCTTATATCTTATGGCCGAACGCGACTTACTTCATTCATTATAAATCGTATACATTTCTGTTCGGCTCTTGTAAGTGCAAAAAAAAAAAAAAAAAAAAAAAAAAAAAAAAAAAAAAAAAAAAAAATTAGAGCGATTTTCTTTGCTCTTTCGTCATCTCTTTCGTTTACATTTTAAAATAAATGAGTCAATTAATTTTATTTATAAAATCTATCAAATCAATGCACATATGCATCATGAACAATTCCTATCAGTCACCTTCCCCGTTAGAATGCACTCACTACGTAAAGCATCTTGAAACGTGCTAAGTGCTTCTGCATACTTTAAAATTTTCAACTTAAATGCATATAATGCATATATGCATACATATCTACATATAATATATATGCATATGCATATACATATACAACGGATATGTCTACATACAGTCAATTCGATCTATTACATTATATATTATTATGAATTGTATTTAATTTCGTTAATTTGATTGCAATTGAGAAGGAACTGAGAACTCATCGTATCGTTTTAAATAAAACCCAAAAAAAACAAAAAAAAAAAAAAAATACGAGAAGAAAAATGATATGCTCCAAGGCTGATGATGACTATTTGTTACATTGTTTTCCGGTTGCATTGCATAGTTCACTTTTATGGAACACTCATGCAGATATATTCTATTTTTGCTTACTTTTGCAACATTCGCATTGAACACATTTAACATCTCACATGATGGGTAACGTGCTTATTAATTTACATTATGATACGAATTCAAAAAAAAAAAAAAAAAAAAAAAAAAAAAAAAAAAAAAAAAAAAAAAAAAAAAAAAAAAACCAACTGTGTTCGTCCGTCTGTTTTTGGCACATTCATCCTCTCATAGATTTCCCACATAAACCTTTAGTTGATGGCCACAGAGATCATGCTGAAAACTATACCTTCTCCAACCACAACCAATTTCATGATATGGAAAATTCATAGGCAGATCTGAAACTAGGTACAAATATTTAAGAGATGGAGTAAAAATTTTATGAAAAAACGACACGAGATCCGTGATCCAGACAAAGTACACACTATATAAAACTATATAAAAAGGCATAAGAGATATGGACTCGAGAGATTGTATAAATAGGAAACCCTAGAGCCAGTTATAAGCGGCGCATGTAAGAATGCATCGGAGACGCAAGCGGGACGGTATCGAAAATACGCCCCAAAAGACAAATATAACTTTTTTGCTTCTTAATTTATTATCTCACTGCATTGCGAATTTGCAGCCAAAGTATCTGTAGACGTCTGTCTTGATGTACTGTGAACCTGTTTATTGAAAACCGCAAAAGAAAAAAACTGACGTCAGCTATTAACGATATAAACAAATGAAAAGAAAATTGAATTGAAAAACGCCAGACATAAACTATCAATTAACATGTAAAGGGACTGTACTCGCTTCAAAGTCGAATTTTGGATACCTTTGTTTGCGGCCAGGTCTGTGGCCCGATCACAACCCCTTTTTTTTGCATTCAGAGCAATATCTACAGTCGGTTACACGATACTGATGATGGCAGAAATGAATGCCAATTACATCGGGAAATCATGTCGGAATTCAAATTTCTGATTTCTTTTCCCATTCGTCATATAATATTCTTAATAGCCCTCCTCCTCCTCCTCTTCCGCTTAAATGCAATCGATTATCAAAATAAAAGTCTTGGTTTCTAAGAACGCAATTGTTGTTGCAAAATACGGAGACAGGCGGAAAAATTGCGATTCATTATTTACTTTTATACATAATTCTCGAAAGGTATTGCATCGTCTAGCGATGTTTAATGCGAACGCCCCAAGGGAGATACTCAAAAAAAAAAAAAAATCAAATGATCTATGGAGAACCATTGATAAATTCCTAAATGTGAAACTGGAGAAAATTGGGGAAATTTTCATCGCATCTGATGTTTCCCAGCGGATACATACATCTTCGATCACTCTTATTTATTACCTTACATGGGGGGGAATGAAGTTCCTGCCTGCATTCAACAGTGCTGTCTATTAATTTTTGCGCACAATGAGTTAACCGAGTGAAATTCCTTCAGTCCGATCTTGTTATGGTTTACTTATGGGAAATGTGTCTACTTGTGAAGATCGTAATATTGTGTTTAACTCAGCTTGGATATCCATGTTGAGATGGCAGTTAATAAAGGAAACCTTCTCTTTAGTTTCATAAAAAGATAATCTAAAGAGCATTTAGTCATCCCCTTGTTACCAAAAGCTTATGTACATCTTTAGTTAGACCAGTGGCGGCCAATTTTTCCGTTAACCGACCAAAATTTTCAGTATTCAAAATAAAAAACTAATAATAATAACACACATTTCACATTTGACATCTGCACAGGTGAGCCGGTAATGAACAAATGCCGTATTTTTTGACCTATAAGACGCACTTCAACATTTCTATTTATTGTTAACACATAAATCTCGTACTAGCAATATTCAGTTCATCGTCACTCTCGATACTATCGTACTCGTCTCGTTAATGTCACCATTCGTATTACTATTGTTGCCGTACCTCACGTGTCTTAAATTTAGAGACGATTATTGAAAAAATATTTTAATCTTGCCTTCGGACCATAAGACGAACCCAAAGTTTTAGGCCATTTTTCTATATAAAAAAGTGGTTCTTATAGACCGAAAAATACGGTACACAATCCATATGCCGCATTGTTATACGCAAGCAAATTGAATTATAGCGGGTCCGCCGGTTTCCATACCCGAGTTAGAGTACTGGACTGTAAAGCTGTAAACTGTTATGCTTTAAAGCAACCAACGCTTTCGTCGGTTCCTTTTTTGAGATAAGAATGACCAAATAAATTGATGACATCCACTTGTCAATGGTGAGGGGAACGTTTTGAAAGCAAAACATAGGGAGGGTTGTTGCGTTACAAAATAATATTTACATGATTTGTTGAATGATAGGAGATGGGCGTGGCGTATAAAATTCATTAAAAGTGAAACGATTTTAATATTACGCGAGACTAAAAGAAAGAATTGGACTTGTTACAGCTACCTTTAGAGCAATGAAAACGGGGGATCTGACACCGACTCTCCGTAGAGAAATCCTTTCAGAAATTTAACGAAACTGCATGCAACAATGCAGCGAGAAATGATGGCAAAGAAAGGTTCACAGTTACTTTTTCAAGTGTTTTGAAAATTTAAAAACCATGTTTGTTGAACTGATCTTCTTGTGGTAGGTGGTAAATCCTTCCTTGAAAAGGAAAAACATTTCAATATTAAGCTCTTGCTTAATCCTATGATTAGCATCTCATTCGAGGATAAACTAGAATGATTGGAACTCCATGTTAAAGGTTTGAATCAATCATGAACTAACAAGATCTTGTATACCATTGTGCATCACCGTCTCAGAAATCATGATAAGGTCCCTCGTTAATGATCACACAACTCCAGGAATTTTAAATTGATGAAAATCATTGGGGCAGAAGCTGAAACTATTATAATACAAAAACCTCGTTCATTATATGAATCCACCAACCATTAAAACAGTCGGACTCACGCATATTAATACATTAATAAATAAGCTAACTAACAGCAACATAGTTGGAACTTAAAGGATGTAAGCGAATGGAAATGCAGATGGAGAATGTTTCATATATATATAAAGCATATAAATAATGCGAGACAGCCGTTACTTCATATGGGAGTCACCGTCGTTTAGAGACAGTTTTCATTTTTTTGGCTAAACTTCGAGACCATGCACGGAATAATTTGTGGATTATTGATGACAATATTGATTGAAAATATTCTATTTAGATGATTCGATTACTGGGCCTGACAATTTTCCCGGCCAAAGACTTCAAACGGCAAACGCATATAGCTGAGCCGATTCAGAAAGTAATTGCCCAGAAATACACATATATATATATATATATATATATATATATATATATATTCTGTTATGCATTTTTAGGTTTTGTTAAACGATTCGTCATGCTTTGGGGATGACTAATAAATAAATATCGAGCATATGCGAACGTCGTCATCTCGTTCATGTCTTTGGGAAAACATAAAAATTGAAGAATTGAATTTTATAAGGACCGTGAACCTAATGCAACGGAAGTAAAGAAAGTAACTAAATTCATTAGAATTATTTAAGTTTCGTATTTTTGATTAGCGCGATATTTTTAAATCGATCTCAATTGATCTGAAAAATCCTAATTTTTTTTGCTCCCTCCCTTGACCACTTTTGCTAAATGAATTCATTTTAATTAATAAAGTTACTGTTTATGAGGCCAACACTTTGTATGGTGTGACGTTCATATATAAATGTTTCGAATAACATATATATGTACATATAAGTGTGCATATTATACATTGACTATCCGAAAGACACTAATAATAAAACCATAGAAAAAAAGAAGAATGCGTTAAAAAAACAAAAAATTAAAAAAAAAAAAAATTATATTCGGTCGAGATCGAATCTTCTATACCCATAACCATTATCCTAAAAAGAAGAAAATAACTTAATTTTCATATTTTATAATATTGAGTGGGCGTGGTTAATTTTTTTTTTTGATTTTTCGAATAAAGTGGAAAATTAAATGGTTTATGTGCTGTATTTTGAGTAAGAAGCAAAAAAAAAAAAATACGGAAGATAACCTTGTTCACTGTTTTTGTTACATAGATGTGTAGGCGTTGTAGGCGTGCGCTTTTCAAATTATTTTCCAAGCTTATAAGCTATATCTTCGTTTTTGCGAACGGAAGAATGTTCACCACAGATACTACACAATTGAGCAAATGGACAGATGTACAGCGAATGGAGGAACAATGCTTAGGTACATTCCGAATTTATAGCTGGCCAAGAATGTACATACTTTATGGAACTTTTGAAGCTTGTTCATGCGCGTTATAAAGATATTGAAAGCAAAATTAAATTGTGATTGGGTCCGCGTGGTCAATTCTTTCCATTTTTGTACAGGTACTGCGACAGTGGCCGCAGAATATACTGTCGAATGTTTGCAGATATACTTAATATAGTTTATAAGTAATGCGCAAAAACAAAATTTTGAAAAACAGGTGTTTCCAGTTTATATGGCACTGTGGGTACTTCCTTCGACCAATTGGCCTCATTTTCGACACCAACCTGCGTGCAAGAACTTCCAATGTTTCTGTTAAATTGAAAGCTGATAGCTTAATTTTTGCGGCCATGAGAATGTTTATAACAGACGGACGGGCGGACATTCTTAAATCGATTCAAAATATGATGCTGATCGAGAATATAGATACTTGCTATGGTCTTTGCTCTCTGGGAGTTGCAAATGTTTTGACAAAATGAATATACTCCTCATCCTTCGGTGATGGCTATGAAAAAAGCCCCATCAGAGAAAACGATTTTTTTTGATATTGGAACAATTATTTCTATAAACAATTTTTCCCCTTGATAAAATTGCAAGCGGCATTGCACACAACTAACAACACTAAACGATTTTGATATATAAACAAGTAAAATAATTTTAGGCAGGCAAGCGCAACCATTACATATGCTATCCCATGCCCATAGCGCTTCGCCTAATGCAATTCTTCATATGTTGTGAAATACGAGAGCATAAACCTCAATTCCATCTACTCTTCATGGGAGTTGGTATATGGTAAGAAAATAACGTCTGGAACATTTGTTTTACATTGTGGAATGCACACTTTTGTTATGAAAATGGTAACAAAACAGATTTAGTAAATTGAGGAAAATTGTTATCTGAATTATGACTGGTAGACTTCATTTTACATTGCATCCTACACCATTTTTCATACACTCTTCAAAATCTTCTTAACTCGCATTTTCCTCCAGCTATTCAGAAAATATTGTGAGCGTGCAGACAGACATACTCTTTATTAGTTGCATTGCTCCACCAAACACCTCCTCAACGATCTTATAAAGTACAGGGATATCCTTGTCGAAGTAAGCTTTTCGAAAAATTTCGTGAAATCTTCTTGTCCGTATGGCCACAAAGATTAAGATAGAAAGCTGAAACTTCGTATATGTAACAAAATATTGCTGAAGGATTGGCGTATGTTATGAGGTGCGCCACTTGCAATAATTTGAAAAATCGTATACATATATGTAACACATACATATACGTAGTTTGAAATTCTTAGTTGATCTCATATCTTCGTCACTCAATTTATCGTCAAGTGAAACTCATAGCTCTATAAATTGAAATTAGGCGCAATAGGCTTTTACGTTAAATTCACAACAATTGTAAAATTTGGTGGTGATACGCGCTCAAGCACGCTTGCAATTACGTGGTGCGTATCAAAGATCCACAATTAGCTTCCTTTTTTTAAATCGCTTATGGCAAATATTACGTAATTGACGCTTTATTAATTAACTCTTTTTATTCTGCATATATTTATAAGAAATACATTGTGACAGACATTTTTTTCACTTGTAACACTGTTTTCTACACAACTACATTTCCACATTTGCCATTATTCGGTCAGTTAGTTAATCTTTATTAGTCGTCGCCAGAGCATATAAACAAACGCTAACAACGGTAAAAACAGCATGAAATTCATTAAAAATGAAATATGAATATGAACTAATTTTACATATTATGTTTTTTGTCACTTTAGGGCAAAATAATAAAACTTATTGAAGTTTTTTTATACCCATCATCGAAGCATGCGGGGTGTATTCATTTTGTCAAAACATTTGCGACGACCAGAACGAAGATTCAAAAACCCCCCACTAAGTATACATATTCTTGATCAACATGAAATTCTGAATTGATTTAAGAATGTCCGTCCGTCCGGCTGTTTTAAACATTGTTAGGACCCCAAAAATGAAGCCATCGGCTTCCAATTTAGCAGAAACATTGGAAGTTCTTGCACGCAGGTTGACATTGAAAATGGGCCAATTCAATCGAAGGAAGTACCCATAGTGCCACGTAAACTGAGAACCCCTCTGTTTTTCAAAACTGGGTTTTTGCTCAGTACTCAGTAGATTAAGTAAATATGCAAAAATTTGACAGTATATTCTGCGCTCAATGCTGCAGTACTTGTACAAAAATGGAAACAATAGACCACGCCGATCCAATATTATAATGTATCACAATTTAATTTGTTTTTCAATGTCTTTATAACGCGCAGAAACAAGCTTGAAAAACTCCATAAAATATACAAATTCTTGGCCAGCTTCAAATTTGGAATGCACCTAAACATGTCCATCTATTCGTCTGTCTATCTGTCTGTTTGCGCAACAATGTAGTATTTATGGTAAACATCCTCCCGTTAGCAAAAATAAAGATATCGCTTACAAATTTGCAAAACAATTTGAAAGGGGCCTAAACTTTTAAAAGGCTACGCCCTTAACGCCTACTTCCCAAAATCGTTTATTTTGAAAATAGAAAAAATTAGCTACGTCCATTCCACATTATAGAACATGAAAATTAAATTCTTTTACTTTTTTTGTCGTTTTCTAGGATAACAGTGATGAGTATAAAAGATTCGGTCACGACCGAATACAATTTTCTTTCTTGCTAAATTTATTTATGAAGCGGCAACTTTCGTACACGCTATAGTACGACTTGAAAGGATTAGTAGGTCCAAAATTGCGCGATCCGAAAACGATCTAACAAAAACTTTTTCTTCAATCCAATATATTTAATTGTATTTTTATGTAATACTTTACAGGCATTTCCCTTAATAAAAAAAATCTCCATTCATTCGCCACCTCACTTATATATAATTGCCTGACAATTGCCAACGAATCTATATTTGGACTTTGCAGATTTTTCGAATTTCGAAAAAACGTTAAAATGTAAACCTATAACTTAAAATAAGGAGAGCAGGAGAATAATTGAAGTATGGGTGACTTTGCCGTGCTCTAACAACCGACTTTATAATAAAGAGTGCATATATTTTATGGGATCTCCAATGTGTATATATTCAAGAGACTGTATTGCGAAAATCTTACATCCGATATAGTATGAAAGATACTGAAATAAATTAAAATACTTAATGCGCACATAGATAATGTGAGTTAATTAGTAAGAGTCAAATATACGTTCCAATATACCACAAAATGCACTGCACTTTTTACGTTTCTGACTCAAGTTACCGAATTCTTTCTGTTCCAAGAAAAAGCCACTTGTCAATATTTAATATATTAATATCAACAAATCATGGCTGAACGACGGTTAGAATTTTTCGATATAAACGTAGTCTTCATATTTGCTAGCTTGAAATGAAATTTATTATGAATGTTCACGTGGCTCGACCTACGGCAAAAAAAAAAAAACAAAAACAAACATATTTACTGCTGCCCTAAAACTACGCGAACGACTGCGTCTATTTAGGAATAGTAAGTAATTCGCAAAATAAAAGAAAACGCAAGGCGGAATGGTGACACATTTATACCGCACCCTTTAATAAAAATTTATTGATCTTACACTTGATGATTTCAAGCTTACTGTCTCTTTGCGACCACATAGTGACCTTTTTAAAAAATAATTTACTAAACGTATATAATCCAGGTTTCAAGTACACATAATGTATATGTATATGTATCTTCCCCTTACATTAAATTTTATTATAAATTTAATTATATGTATGTTTTCTATTAAACAGCGTAGCGCCTGAACTATGTACAATTTAATGCATTATGGAAATAAATACTTGTTTATGTTATTCTTCTCTCTTTTTGCATTCCCAACTTTCTCTTATTTTCCTCTTCATATTCCAACCCGCTCCGACGTGAAATTGCAAAGGTCGTTTTTTTAACAGTACGCTCTTTTTTCTCATTTTCAAACCGTAATTGGTTTCATTATTTTTGTTATCGACGTTTTCGATAAAAGTTGTTGCAGTAATTGTTTAGGTTTTTCTTAGGCTATGGACGACTGTATATAAATATATTTTTTTCGTCTCATTCTACGCACTATTGCGGTCATTCTATGCTTCATTAGTACAACGAAAACATAGCGGTGTGTATGTACGCGCATATATTTATGAAGAACATAAATTGCATTTATTTATTTATTCATTTATTTATTTATTTTTGCAACACGCCCTATGAACCCATTTTTTGCATGTTTTTAAATACAATTGCGAAGAATTTCGCATAACATGGTAAATAGTTATATCACACTGTTCCACATAAATTCTTACGTTTATAGCATCATTACTCACTCTTGACTGACCGTATGCACAATTTTTCTCAGTATTTTCCTTACTGATGTCCGTCGTAGCTTTTGTTTTTGCTTAATTTGTGTTATGATGTATTTAGGATAGCTTTTGTTTTTCACTTCAATTGCAATGATTGGAGCTGATGAAGAATATTAAAATACACGAATTGGATTTTTTGGGTTAGTAAGACCAACAACGAACCAACCAGGCAAACAAGCAAGTGAGCAATGAGTTTATAGTGCGATATGAAGAACGACCGAAACGACCGATTGAAATGATGTCATCAACACAGTAATGAAAATCGACGAAGAGTTCTCACTACATAATACATGCATACATGCATACATACATAATTGGGAAGTGGATATAGGTAATATGAACACATACGCATATATTGTATATTTGTAAACCGATCGATGGGATGAGGTTTTACTGCAAGATGAAAAGCACAGTCGTGGATGTATTTAAGTTTTCTTGCAATAATAATTGAGGGACTTTAGAGCTTTAGATTAACATGTTAACATTTTTTTCTTATTTCATATCCATGTACTGTCATGTTAACTTTGAACCTAAACACTGGGCGTTGTCTATATATTTTCAGATAATCGTTTAATTAAATATATTTTTCACTTCCTTTTTTCGAATCTCCTTTCCTTCCATTTTCGTTACACTGCAAGTAAACCAAATTTTGTTTGATGACTTACCGCCGTTTCGTAAAATTTTTATGCCTTAATAAATTTATTTTACGTTCGTTTAATTCCCCAATTTTAAATTAATCAATAAGGTTTTTTAATATAGTTTTCTTTAATACAAAATTTTAGTTTTTAAAATTTTACTTCTTCTCTATTTCTCACAATCAAACATCAACTTTGGGAAACGACAGCAAATGTACTGAAATTAAATGAAAAATTATGTATACAGAAAAACAATGATGCCAACGTTAAGCAGAAACAAGAAACAATAAATTTATCGTAAAAAGAGAATTTCATAGCTCTATTAGGAAGAAATAAAAATCTTATTAGAGGTTTCATGCTTAATAGTAAAAAAACTGAAATTTTGTTAAAAACTCTAATGAATTCCTGACGAAAATGTTGGACTTAAAGTAATAAATGTTTAAATAAAAGTTACATTTTTAAGTCATAAAGATGCTGAATTTAATAATTCGGAGCACTGATTACGTAAGACAATGAGATGAATATAGGAATTTTGCATTTTGACTACTTAAAATATATAATCTGGAACAACGAGATATTTTACATTAACTTGGAAGTGACCACGTATTTATTATTCCACTTTTTCAAATTCTAAATTTAAGATAGATAAGGCTGGGGCAAATTTATCGAATGTTTGTGATGCATTAAAATACAAATCTGAGTACATATAAGGTAAATACTCTTAATAACTCTCGTCAAATACTACCTTTCGCACTAGCCAAAAAAGTTGTCAAAAAACCACTTTTTTTAGGATATTTAAGGTGGCAACACAACGTATTGCATTCTGTTAAATGGCAGCACCAACGTATTGCATTCTGTTAAATGGCAGCATCAACGTATCAAATTCTGTTACATTTAGTGGCTAACTTTCGCATTTTAGTGGCTTTAGTGGCAATTTTGACATAATCCTGCAGTCACAATATCATTCTCTACAGGAAGTGGGCGCCCAGCGTAAATTAAAAAAATACATAAGCAATAGATGAAGCAGGGTATTATCATACCAAGCATATTTTTGAAAGACAAATAACCAGATAATAAACATTCTCGACATAGTGTTCTGTTTATTTTTTATCATTATCATTTACGCATTGCACTTATCCATTGCAGCAAAATAAACATTCACTTTCTAGGTAATCCAGCTCCCAAATTTACGGGTACCGGATTAGAAGAAGTACATATTCCTGGGCAAGCTTATTTACGAGAAGCTTTAACCTCTTGAACGGATTCTTTGAAGGCTATAGAAAGTTTTTAGGTATTCCAAATATATTTACCTCAAAATGCTATTCATTTCAAAATCTATTTAATTTTATATTTTTAAAAGTTAGAAAATGGTGTACTGTTACCATCGCTCGGGCCTTATATAAGTAGTCGCGCTATCTGTTATTATAAAAAATTACTCCAAAGGGGAATGACTTTCGTACTTACGTAACGAGCCGGTTGGAGAGAATTGATGATTGAAATTTTATTAATAAATTTAATGAAATCATAATTCAAGCATAAGATTGGTTAATAAGTGCAAGAAAAAATAGCAAAAAGTAAGTGTTTAATTTATTTATTTATTGAACCAGACAAGTAACAAACGAGAACATGAAAGTTGCTCTATTCGGAAATAACTTTGTGTACGTAGGTAACGCGTAGCTGAAAAATTAATAATACGATGCGAAGCATTTGCTTAGTATATTGAGAAAAAGGCAACTTACGTAAAAACAAATCAGCTAACATTCGATAAATGTTAATTTGAGTTTTCTTGGCTTATTTGTATCCATCACGAAAGAATGAAAGTATACTAATTTTGTTTATGACATCCACACATGCGTCATGTAACCGGCATAAGACATTTAGTTGTCCACGTGTCAGTTGAGGCTGCACTGCATCCGTGCATAGTTGATTTTCATAACAAACCGTAAGGGATTGTTAATGAGCAAATATATGTATAAAAAGTAATAAACTTATCGAAAAGGTAACGTCAATTACATATGACAGAGTAATTTTTGATTTCAGCAGCAATTACTTGAATAGACTTTTACTATAAGTTACTACCGCACCACTATACAGCAAAATATTATATTCCTGCAGGTTGACAACCCTGTCATAAAACAACAACATACGTATTGATTAGAATTTTTACAATTTAGTTTTGTGTATTAATTGAATTAAGCAACATATTTATTTGGGGGAGTGAAAATGGATAGAGATCAATTAGAATATTTGCGAAGTAAAGATTCACAAAAAATTTGTGAGATATTGGAAAGATTTAATAAGAAAGTAAGTTGATTATCAGTTTGAATGTACTTACGTGTTTGTGTAAAAAATGATTTTGTTTATCTCTCGTTTTTGTATTATTAGAATGCGAATCTATTCGATTTCGAGAAATTCCATCTGGATAATTTATGGCTGAACTTATGGCAAGCAATATTTAAAATATTAAATAATGAAGCGCTAGAAAAACTGCATGTGCTGAGCTTGAATACGATACGAATACTCTCGCGGGATAGACTTAGTTTGCAGCGCCACAATATTGACCGCGATGTAGATTGTTTACTTAAATTAGCTCGATTAACTTCCAGCACTTCTCTGATACCAGAAACAAATTGCGTGGACAAGAATTCTGCCGACGTGGCGGCAGCCACTAGGCCCGATTCGTCCGATGAAATCGAGATACATCGAATTGTTGAGGCCTTGAAATGCTTGTGCAATTTAGTTTTTCAATCTGCCGATTGCAGACGTCGCTGTGTACGTCAAAATGTGGCGGATCATATAATACGACGCATGTCTTCAACTGTACACATTCCATGTGCCTTGGAGTTATTTGATACGAAATTGTTGTTCCTTATTACAGCTTTGGAATCTTCAGTGCGCAGCCGTGTAATGATTGAATTAAACGGTCTCACCTATATGACGGAAAATTTAAACGAGAAATTACACAGCAAAGAGTTCAATGAGGAGGAATTGGATGTGATGGTTGAGTTACTCAAAGCCATGTATAATGTTATTTCTTATACTGAAAAAAGTCCAAGCGAGAATGAAATTCAAAATCTTCATTTGACGGGAGTGGTACGCGAGCTCTTATTTCGCTTTGGTGCCATGAGAGGTGAACGCGAGAGAGCAATAGTGTCCAATTGCATAAATTTGTTGGTCTATGTGTCTAGTAGTTGCCTCAGCGAGCTTATGGTAAAATGGGATTCAGAAATCGGAACGATTAGAGTTACCATTTTTGATAAGCATAATGTTTACGCTTTAGATGTACTCCTAAATTTTTTCCACCTCGTGGTAGAGGAACTAGAAAATGGTGTAGCGCATACCGACGTCATTTCACCAGTTCTGACGGTCCTTGTAAAATGCGTGGCGAGCAATCGTATTATGAGACATTATGTACGTAGTGTAGTTTTACCACCCCTGAAAGATGTCTCACAGTTACCAGAAGTGGGCACGGAATTAAGAAATTATTTGTGCCGCCTACAAGGCAACCCAGACAATGTTGTACGTGACTTGACGTACGAATTGCTTTTTTTGTGCTGCAAAAAAAACCCAAGACGAATGGTCAAACATTTCGGCTATGGGAATATGGCCGGATTGTTTTGCAAAAAAGGTATGCTGGATTGTCGTCGTGTCGAAACGGACTTCTCAACAGATAGTGAAGACAGTGACACTGAGGAATACAAGAAAAATCAACACGCTATTAATCCTGTTACTGGTTCCTTTATCACGCCTCAGGCCAATCCAATGCAGAATATGTCGGAGGAGGAAAAGGAATATCACGCCATGCAACTAGTTAACGTTATTGATAAATTACATCGTGGCGGGCTTATAAAACCTTGCAACATAGGAGACGACGGTAAACTGCAACCTGTCGATCATATCCTTGAGCTACAAACTGGCTTAATTAAAAATGTTGATTCGCATAACATCCAGAACGACAATTAATTACATTCATAAGCAATTCAAAATTATTTATAGTACATCATAAAAGTATTTTAGTTATAAAACTGCACATGACTATATCGCCATAGTTCGATTTTCGTTAGAAACTGTGATATGTTGTCGTGACAACTTTTTATCTTCGTGTTAATTTAGTGGATGATATTTTTTTATTTAATTCCAAAGACAATTAAAATCCCGACCCCTTTCGTCCGCTATCTATTCTCAATTTGCAAAATCTCCACTAAGGCTACTCCGAATCACAGGAATGCAAATTTATTTATAATCAACAACTAGACACAATAACAGATGTTGTTACTTGAGGCAATTTTTCGTTATCCATACACAACGTTGTGAATGTCCTTAATATGTAATAACTATATAAGTAAATGTGTTACAGTTTACAGTTATATCGCAATAAAAATAAAAATGAGGAAATCACATTTTCCTCCTAAC
Source organism: Glossina pallidipes (assembly GCA_000688715.1). Taxonomy (NCBI): domain Eukaryota; kingdom Metazoa; phylum Arthropoda; class Insecta; order Diptera; family Glossinidae; genus Glossina; species Glossina pallidipes. Next base: position 1,727,027 of record KK499789.1, on the reverse strand, counting down.
TATCATACAAACGAAATAAAAGTGTAATTTTTTTATACAAAATAGAGGCACAAAAAATATAGGTGTATATATATTATATTTATCTACACGCAACACGTATATATGACGATTGTATAAAAAAAATGAATATGGAAAAAGAAGATTAGGCAGTGTACAAAGGGATCTAGCATCCAAGAATGCAACGCGTATGCACGCGTACAGAAAAATTGAAAGTAAAATTTATAATTTTTTAGATGAGTTACTCTCGAACTAAAGATTAGGCTTATGATGTTAAATAAATTTTGAGAGGGGCTTTGAACGATGCTGATGCTGATGTGGTGGTAGTTGTTGACTTTGGCTTAGAAACTGTTTCTCTCGGCCCGAACAACAGCGCGGCTTGTGAGAACGTCCAAAATGATCGCTGCTGCTGCCAGTACCACTATTAGCTGAAAAATCAAAGTCGGATTTATTATCGTCATTACGATTCCCCTTAGTAAGCAAATGAAAGTACGTGGTTTTTATGGGTAAATTTATGGTTCCGGAAGAATTTTTCGGAGTAGCTCGGGCGACAGACTTTTCGAAAATAAGCGGTTGCCTAAGCAGAAATTCTTGCGACGTTTTGCGGTGATGGCTTTTACGATTTGAATGGTTAAAGCTATCACGGCAAAACGATTTAACTTCTTTTTTGTAACGTTCAATCTCCTCCTCTAGTTTCTTCAAACGTCTTTCATAACAAATACGTTCTTGCTGCTTAGCATGTTCGATATCATTTTTTGCAGCCATAACTTCAGACTTAGTGCTGCGCACGTTTACCGTACCCAAAGATGCGTTACTTTTACTTGCACTTGTACTCTGCACTGGCAGAGGTATGAAGCGATTGGGGCGGTCTTCCCTAGCCATTAAATCGGCGTTCAAAACACGCATAGTACGCTCGACTCTACTGTGCAAAGTGGTTGAGCTCCGCTGTAATTTGCGGCCGCTTTCGACTTTTTTCGTAACGTCAGTAGCATCTATTGAATGTCTTTTAACATCGCCTGTACTGCGAGCGACGGTATTCTCGCTCTGTTTAGGTTGGCGATGGCCATGGATTTTGCTACTTACACAATTCTTGTCTTCTACACTACACTCCGTATATTTAACATCGCTGCTCTCCAATCCAATTGGTTTCAAAGCAGTCTTACAGTGCTTTTGTTTAGGGATCGGCGATGGCGAGACATGCGATTTTTTTAATGCCCGATTAATTACATTATTTAGGCCACCCCCACCACTCTGTTGTGTTTCAAATTCATGCTTTTCAGGTTTTATAATCAACCTATCCTTTATAATATATTTCTCCTCCAAAGTCAACGATTGTTTACTGACCTTTGTAGACTTTTTAGTATCTGATCTTTCGTGCCCATTCCGTAGTTTCGATTCGCTGTGTGTATAATTTGAAATCGAATTTATTTTTATATTAAATTTATTTTTAAAATCGAGCACTTCATTACCGTTGCTTGGACGTATCACTGGCTCGCATGTCGGAATTTTTATCGCAGGGTACTTGAACAATTTCATAGAGTTTTGATCTATATTCAGGAACCGTTAAGCGTACATCATCCCGAAATGGAGGCAAAATATCGACATTCAATTCCAATTCTGGTATGGAATTTCGAAATCTAAACAAATGCGATTAACTAACCGCCCATAAGTTACATATATATGCCGGAACAAGTACATACTTTTCTACATATGGATGATCTAAAGCTTGTTTAGCCGTTAAACGCCCCAGTGGATCCAGCACCAATAACGATTTTACTAGATCTAATGCATCCCGTGTAGCATCAACAAGTAGATCATTTAGTGAGGTTTTTCTATATACAAACATAAACAATATATGAGATTAAAGAGTGCATAAAAGGTGTTTACTAAACATTACTTGTCTCTAGAAATTTGTTTACTTAACAGGACAGAACCGAACCCGGCACCAACGGCGTTAATATCGTGTTCAGTAATCTCCGGCAAGGCCGAGATTATTTTCTCGATCTAATTTTTTGAAAAATGTAAAATATTTCGCTCAATGACAATTAAGAATACGACATACCTGATTAATGGTACTGCTACCTTGAAATAGAGGTTTGCCCCGTATCATTTCACCTAAAATGCAACCCAAGCTCCACATATCAATGCCTTTAGTATATCTGTAAAGTCGAACGAATACAATCATATTGAATAGACATTTCGATTTTTTAATTGCAGACCTTTTGCTAGCCACGAGAATTTCGGGGGCACGATACCATCTAGTAGCTACGTAATCAGTTAACAAAGGCTCCATTGGCATGTCACTCCCCATGTCATTACATGAGCGTAGAGGTCGATTAGATACCGAACGTGCTAAGCCGAAATCAGCAAGCTTGCACCTGGGCAGAAAAAGATCAGGAAACATACAAACATTTCGAACTGAATCACGTTAAGGCGGTCTCAAACCTGCATTTGCTGTCGATTAGCACGTTACTGGGTTTCAAATCTCGATGTATGACATTCCCTGAATGTATGTATTTAATGGCGTTTATCAACTGATACATAACATAACGTTTATGTATATCTTTTAGTATGGTCCCTTTTTTGATGATGTTATGCAAATCGCTTTCCATAAATTCAAATATCAAATAAATATCCAAGTTGTTGGAAGCCCTCAAATAATATTGCAACGCTATTATTATACGAAAAAGATAGTGAAGAGGAAACTTACTTATAGACATTGTGTAATTTTACAATGCTCGGATGAGTTCGAAAAGCCTTCAAGAATATGATCTCGCGGAAGGTACGCTGAGCATCGGTCTCGTCACGGAATGCATCAAATATTTTCTTTACAGCTAAAGTCTCGTTAGTACGTTTGTCCAACGCTTTCCATACGATGCCGTAAGCCCCTTTACCAAGACGCTGCATGCACAACAACAGTAACTAGATAAGTTAAGCATTGTCTCCCCAAACCCGTATGCAGTACTTTACCTTTCTAATATCAAAAAGTTTTGAAATGTTTTCATCGATTTCCGATATTCGGTGCTTCTCCTGAGTTTTCGATTTTGTTATCATGCTTACTTGGCGGACTAAATTTTTTTTTTACAACGATAAGATGTGAAATGTACTTCAACTAGTTTTCTAATTATTTTTTTATAGATAATAAAACTTATGTTTAAAACTTAAGCCTGCTTGCAAGTGCATGCAATCCGTTTGTTCGGAACGTGTGTCAGTAGAATAAATTCAAATTAAATTACGATTGTTAGATCGATGATAACGGTGATAATGATGTTGTTTGTATTATTGTGATGACTACCCAATTTTTCAGCCTAGTTGTATGATAAATGACACAAAAACTATTTACAAATATATGTAGACATGAATATTAATAAACAATGAATGGAAAGTAACACGTCAGAGCATCTCTAACCTTTATTTTCGTTTTTCGGTTATTGCTCGATTTCTGCTAAGTCTGCAAGCAATTGTGTCTGTCTAGGTGATGCAATGACTGAAATGACATTTGCAGTCTGTCTCAATTCTCTTGTAATGTACGTCACGGTAACAGAATGAGTGGCTGGCGTGGTTGGATACCGTTAAATCGCAATAAGAAATTTAGTCTGTAATTAGAAGCACAATTTTCCATACATAAATATAAATATACATTTATATTTTAACAAAGAGAAGTACCCATTTATGTAAATACGCCTGCTATGTTTGGGACCATGTATTATATGCATATAGATGCATATAAAATATATATGTATGCATGCATCTGTGTGTATACGTATACATATTTGTAGTGGTGTGTGTGTGTATTTTATGTTTATTTTTCCAAATTTAATATATTGTGTCTGTGTGTTTTACGAGATTTTCAATTTTTTTTTTTTATTTTTTTTTATTTTTTCTTACAATTTAAACTTTTTGGCGCCTTGGCGATCAGTCTCAATTTTTTTCTTTTTATTTTTATATCCTTTCAGCAATAAATGCAAAAAAAAATTGCACTCAGGTGGCGCAGTCTTCTCGCAGACGTTAGACGTTCCCCGACTCTAATGCGCTTGGTGATGATGGTCAATGTAATTTCCTTATAATTTCGTACTGCTTTCCAAGGCTTTTCGTTTGTTTTTGCGTTTACAGCAATTTGATTGCAGATGTTAACGTTTTTTTTCAGATCGTTGATTTAAGAAAATAATTATATAAAAAATATACAAAAATATTTGAAATATATTTATCAGGTAGGCTGACGTTCCACTGATAATTATTGCAATGGTAGATGATTCTCTGCTTTATGCTTTTGTCTGTCAATACCTACCGACATATTTTTATTTGTGATTTCCCACAGAGGATATTTTGTTGCGTGCTTTCCGTTATACTTTACTAGTGTGTACGTGTGTCTTTATGAAGGAAAGCTAATGTAAGAGGCAATATATGCCGGTATTAAAGAATACAATCTTTTGTTTACCTGTTCACAATTACCACTAGTAGCTTAGCAACCCACCGTTGGAGGAAATGAAACGGGTGTGTGGAGCGGAGCAGGGGAGGATGGGGGGAGAAGAGGGCGTATATGTTAAAAACACATATATTATAAACTTGCATACATTATGTTGTTAAAAGCCGCTATGCTTACGCTAAAAATGTCGTTTAATTCCAAAAAACAAAGCAACGTCTAATACTTTATTTGCGCACAAAATCATGGACATAGCGGCATACAAGTAATTTTAATCCGAACACATTGCCCTTCACATTATGCGGTGATAGAGCAACATTTGCTATAATTGGCTTAACCGTAAATTTTGCGAACAACTTTACACATTCGCCTTTTGCCACCATTTTAAATAAGATCATCAATATCCATAAAACGAAAAGCAACATATCATCTTTACATATATACGTTTTGATTTCGATAGCTAATAAGGTACAAACTTTTTAAATACTCTCCATGATCTCTCAAGACTTGCTTGACAGCAGACTTGATAGTTTATTAAGAAATTTAATTTTATCTACTTTTGGATACAATTTGATATCATATTTTCATTGCGGTCGAATTTATTTTTACTAAATTTTAATGTGAAATGATTTAGAAGATTAAATTTCTTGGATTCCATTTAATATTGCTAAACAACTTGTTTGATCTAAGGGACAATTATATTTTTGTACCCTATATCACTTGTGGCGCCAGGCATATTAAGTTTGTACGGACGTATGTGACACGCAGAAGAATCATTTTCTGAATCGATCGGTACAACAAAAGGTGAGCCCACCTGTGCCCGTCTGATGTTTGTCCATGTAAATTTGTGCTCAACTTCGCAATTTTTGAGATATTTTGATAAAATTTCATACACTGACTGATGCTATTGAAAATGGTTTGGATCGGTCTACTTTTGCGACCACTCCCCGTATAAAGATCTATTTTAAGAAGTCGAAAAATTGCAATTTTCAAAATTTTTCGACAAACTCGCTCTGTAGTAGTATTTGGGCATTTTAAATTGGTATGAGAAAATATGTTCGACTGGATCAATTTTTTGGGCGCTCTCTCAAATCACCGTTCCTACGGAAACTGAGTCTTTATATGGTAAAAAAGTATAATTTTCAATATTTCATGGCGAAAATTATTTCATGATAGTAAATTGACAAAGAAGTCGACCTTACCGAATGCGGATAACGTTTTGCTCATTACTCGCAGATTATAAAAAATGGCTACATTTAGTTCACGGAAAACTCTACTATTTATGTGCAAAAATGGAAAAAATCACTTTTGCCTACGCCAAGGTGGAAGATAAATACTTTTGTAATCGTATATAAAAACGTGGGGCGGTAAAAATATTAATGATGGCGGGCGTGTGAGATTGGGCCGAACAAGAATATGACTTTCTTACTTGTTTTACCTTTATTTACTTTCTAATGTATTTGGGAAGCCGATTCTTGCAGTACGTTTAGTAGTATCTGTTAATATGAATTATTACAACTCGATTACTTTTCAGTAATTAATTCAAGTTTGATTCTATACGGTATATATATGTATGTTGTCTCCGCCTAATTGGCTTCTAGAGGGGCTTTTTAGATAAAATCAAATAAAATTAATATATGTAAATACCATATCAAATTAAAAAAAGAGAAGGTTGATTTTTTAAGCTAAGTAACAGCTGCCAATAAAACAGCTGTTATTTCCGTAGCTAGTGAAGTAACATAATCGATTATTACGATAATATATCATGTTCAGTTTATTTCGGCATCATATTTATAAATTGCTATCACTAGTTTAATAGATTTTCAGCGATAGCAAATTGCAATTAGAAAAATATAAAATAATCATTTACCATTTTTTGTTAATGTATATTATTCGCGTTTGTGTGCCGTAAAAAGTTCTTTTGAATAGTTATCGTCTAACTGTGTATATTCAGGAAATGAAATATATATGAAATATTTATTGGTTTTCAGTGATAATTACTACAATAAGTTTAAACGACCAAATCAGTGAGCATTGAGAAAAAAGCCAATCAAATGTTAATATAAGATTTTTTGATTTTTAAAACGCACACACCTACACCATTACTATATACATATATATAAATATATATATGTGTGTATTTGAAATTATTACAATCAAAAATTTTGTTGTAAATTTTTAAACGACATTAAAAGTTATTATTGTTGGTCTAATGGCACACACCAGAGCACTTAACTAATATAATAGAGTAAATTAAATAATAAAGTGCAAGGATAACGGTGATATATATTTTCATAAATTGCATATATAAAATTATATATATATATATATATCTTTTATTATATACCATAAAATTAAATAATTGATTATCTCCATGACAATGAGAATATGTTGGAAAATCGAATTTCTAATGCAAGACATAAAAATGTAACCACATGCGTAATGTCGAAAATATTTCCGGCTAGACTTAAAGGCACAGTGCGATAAAATATTCAATTATTAATCTAAATGGAATATTACCTATTATAAGTTAAGCAATAAAGGCTTTCATCGTCAGTACCTACATGCATATATTTAATCCATGTATATACTCATACACATAGGATATCAATTGAATAATAAAAAGAATAAATTTGCCTAATGCATATGAGTTCGCGTCATGTTTTGGAACAACATTCGGTTTGTCAAATTTTGACAGCAAAAAAAGGGTCAGAGAATTAAGTTTCCTACATCAAGAACCAATTGCAAATATTGAGTACGCGCGGGTAAGTGTCTATTTGGCAAAGGAAATAAATGCACTTGTCAGTTAACTCGAAGGCGGTTCTCTCAGTTAAAAGTTGATATTAACATAAAAATTTACAGTATGTGTGCAGGCGGGAGCGGTTTTCGAAAATTCGCTAAATGCATATGTAGACGGCAAGGTAAAGATGACTTCACCTTCGCCCAAATCTCGCACTATAAACAACATTACATATATATATATATATATATATATATGTATATAATATATATATGTATAATATATATATATATATATATATATATATATGTATAATATATTTGTATATATATATGTATAATTAAGCAAATATATAAATATGTATAATTAAATGTATAGTTATGGTCATGTTGTGTTATATCTTATGCATATATATGTACGCGTATACACACAAGTATTAAGCTTGCTTTTTGGTTTGGCAGAGTATTATACGTATTATACCCGCTTTCGCGTGTGGTTTGCTTTTTGGCTTTTTTTTCTTCTAATAAATCTATGTATGTTGTGTGACCAAATTTGAATTATATATGTGACACACCAATTAAGCGTTTGAATATAAAGATAATAAGCAAAACTATTCATGTTGTAGTCCGCCGAGATAGACAGAACTTATTCTGAAACTTGAAGGGTTAACAGACCAGTGCAAAAAATTGATAAGAGCGTTTTATCTTTTTATACCCACCACCTAAGGGATATGATATAGTGTTTTTATATCCATGGATTTTCTAAAGTTCACCTAAGATGCATTTACTCATGTCTATCTTTTAATTCTTAAACACCTAAGCATTTATATGAAATACTAAATTCTAGCACATTCGTTCTTGCTTAAATATCGTATATCAAGCAAAAGGAAAAATAGTGACGGTTTTCAAAATTTTCGTCATTTTTTTTTTTTGTTCCATTAGAAGTCTGCAGAAATGCAATGGCACGCGCGCGCGTTCATGCATTCGATATTAACGTAAATCCGTGCGATTTTCATATATCTACTCTAGGCGGCGGGTATATAACATGGACTGCAAAGCGACTACAGCTTTCTTATTACATTTACAGCTAAAACGTACTGTATATAAACACAACTATGTTTGAGGAGCAAAGGCGAACATTTCAACTACGATACTTCAACCGATTCAATTATTCTCGTCAAGATAGGCTTAAGAAATTTTTAATAAATCTTCAGAATTCATAGTGTCCAACAAATTACGTCATCGAATAACTTGCAGAAGACATTGAAATAGCACAAATTAAAACGGGGAGTCCTTCTTCAAACGTTCAATTACATGCGATGCTGCTGATTAGTGCTCTGGCCTTGGGACTGGTAGAAACAACTAATCTCAATACCGGAATAGCTATTAGTGGTAGTGCAATTAATTCCGTTAGTGTTGCTGCTGTTCATATACCACCAACCACAATCAGTAGTATCGCAGCTGGTCATGTTAATACTGTGATTCATGCTGGTGTTGCAAATGCTATCAGCACTTCTCTTCTTGAATCGACTACTATGACTGCAGTGGCAGGCGGTACAGATGCTGGAGGCGGTAGTGGCGGTGGTAGTGGCACGAGTGCAAATAATGGCGCCACATCGTCATCGTGGGACAATAACGCTACAATACGTTCGGCTAATCCCGGTGACTGGTCGATTGAACAATGCGTAACATGGCAACGCCCACACCACTTATATTTTCAACTAGGGAACGCATTTCTTTTACTAGCATTTTTGGCTCCCCACGGCTCTTACGGAACGCTTTGGTTACGTGCAATGTTAACTGTGGGCTCCGTTTTATTGGGCATGTATGGTTATATGATCGATTGCGCTCAAGATTTCGTTCTATGGTCGGGATTATTTTTTGGAGTTAACTTCATCTATTTCGTAGTAATACTGTGTCAACTGCGTCCGGTCCGTTTCGACCGAGAAATCGAAGCGGTAAGTAAATCAATATATTTTAACATTTTTCTTTTCATTATTCTTAAGCTGACCCAGATATAAACTGTATTTCGAATAAATTAATAATACATTAAGCTATGAAGTGCTTTTAAAATTCAAAATGCTAATCATTAGAAATTTGTAAATTCACAGACACAATACCAATATTAGACGAAAACAACAACGTAACGGTTAGATGAGACCACCAAAATGAAAGTCTGATATCGCTTACTTAGAAAATAACATAACTTACATATGTGCTCTGAACGAAAAGTACAGGGAATTCGTCAATAACTTTTTCTTTTTTCATCTCACTACCATCTCACTACCATTTCAATTGATGACTACTGTTGATTTTATTGTCATGGCATAGGTATTTTATTTATACGAACACTTTGCGCGATTCGACGTTAAACGTATTTATGATTGTTAGTTTCTTTCTCATTCTAGTTATAGGTTGAGAGGGTTGGAAAAAGGCAGTAGTGTTTGTATATGTTCGACTTCAATGTGGGAATATGAGGCGTGGTGGGAAACACTACTGCTGGTAGATTTGTAAAAAGGCGGTTAAGATGACTAAAACACGACGTAAGACAAAGTATTAAGAGGGAAGGTGCCCAACGTAATTAATTTAAAAAAAATTGAAAATGTAAAGTTCGAACTAAACAAACAACTCGTGCAGCAAACCAATTACTTAACTTTGATAGAAGTACCAATGAAAGATTGAGAAAGCAGTGAAAAAAAAACGAAAAGAAGGAAATGATATTCGGCGTAAGGCGGGTCTATTGATGAGCCTCAGTAACCTTATAGGCGGTTTGTATGATCAAAAAATAATAAGACTTCGTTTGTTCGACTATCCTGCTATCCGCACTATCCTGCTATCCGCTCTATCCCTTCGAGACATTTTCACTGCACACTCAGTTCGGTAACTTTACTCAACATTCTTTAATGCCTGATTATAGTCGGAACTCAAAAAATTGACCGGAAAACATAGTTTTGGTAAACATGCTTAACTAGTGAAAAAATTGAACCTAAATTTCGCTTCTACTCTGAGAGAAAAAACTCCTCGCACTTGCGACTTGCGATAGTTTTGTTACCTAAATCTCTCGTAAATGGTACGCCATCACATTTAGAACAGAGAAGGATGCAAGTGTTTTTTTTTTTGTACACTTTGCTACCTAATATAACTATGGACGCTATGATAAGGAAATTTATAAAAAATAGCGGTGCAATAACTGTTGCGTTGTTCGCATCGTTGCAAGAATTTTTTATAAAATGCTACGAATATATGTTAGGTCTTAAAGAGCTCACTATGTTTGCCCTCTTGACTTATGGCTGATTTCATTTTGGGCGTTTCTTTGGTCCTATTTCAGTAAACTATTAATCTTGATATGTAAATTTTATTAAAAACAAATCAAGAAAATCCTTAACTTGTGACAGCAGCTACCAAGAGCGATAAAAAAAACTTGAGAAGAAATTTATTTTTCCAGTCGAAGTCTTGAAATGGTAATCTTGACTTTAACAGAGAGACAGTTAGGCTTTTTTAACACTAGAACTACCTTCGATCTGTATATATCTATTTATATTTGTATGCGTACAAGTCCTTTAGAATAAGCCAATTTGGCCCATAATGTTTGTAGAAACGCCAAGGATGCAAGAATGAAGAATTTGGCAGAAGCATTCCTTGCTCGGTTAAGAATCCAAAGTGGGAAAATCGATGTTATCTGCCCATACGCACGCCTACAATATAGTAGACGCTGAAACAAGCATGAAAAAGTGCCGACAATTTTTCCCGAAGTTATTTTATAACTTTCTTTCCCTTAATGGTTTTTCCGTAAAAATTGTTGCTCATATATTCGTTTAAATCATCGGGTAGTTCGGTCTGAAAACATTCCTGACCAGTTTACTAATATGCGGACATGTATTCTTATTACAAATATTTACAGTGTTTACAAGCCTTCGGCTAACCCAATATAAATATATACACACATATGCATATCCATACATACGTGCATACGTGCATACATACATACAAACATAATACATACATAAAAATATACACATATACATACACATATACATACATACATACATACATACATGAATACATACACATATTCATACATACATACCTACATGAGTACATGCACATATACATACATACATACATACATATATATATATATATATATATATATCCAAGATGCAACACCAAGAATAAGTAAGGGATAATCTTCATCGTCTCGTTCTTTGTCATCATCATTATTACCCTCTAACAGTTTTATTAGATTTCATACGTCTGGGTAATAATCAATTTTGTTTAGATCATCCATAGCCACACTTTGTCCTCATAAATAGCACCATTTTCAAGTCCTGCGAATAAATCCACGACATCTTTATCTTGTAGCCGCCTAGACATTCACAAAGACAAAGACAGGCAAAGCACCAGCTTTTTATTATTTATGTGACAAACGTATAATGTAGACATTTAGACGCTTACAGTATTTTCAAAAATCTGGCATATATCCAAAAATATTTTCAAATACAACGTCAAACATTGATAGCTTACCTGACAACAGAGAAGAAGTAATTGCTTTTTCAATTAGACAAATCACCCCGTTATAGTAAAGTCGAAAACAGAAACTATTTCTCCAAGTAAAATACTCAATTTTATCACCCAACACATACAAATGTCAAAAAAGGATATAACTTAACCGCCAAAAGTGATGTCAAGGTTTTTCCTTCACACATAATTAATTGTCTACGGTTATCAACTTGCGTCCGGAAATGCGTACACTAACGTTTTGGATAAAGTTGAGTGGAACTGCAATGTAGATAATTGGCAACAGTATGCATTTAAGAGTTAGTACGGATTTATTCAAATTGCTACTTATACGTGCAGTTTCAAACTAATCAGGCTTTGCAATGGTGTAGATCAGCTGACTAACAAGATTTTATTAAGTATTTCAATCAATGTAAATATTTTTTCTATAACTGTTACTGAAGATCGAATTTTAATTAGTGTCAACTAAATGCCCATTTTTCTTCTACCTAAGTGCCCTGCAAAATAATGAAATCTCATAGAATTTAATTGTGAGGGCCATTTAACAACTTTCTGGGGCATAAATTGAACAACAATTTCGGTCCGTACTCTTTTGATAGACTACGAGACTCATAGTCAAATTACTAACATTGCAACTTGTACTACGCTTAACATTTTACAGTCGCTTAACAGGATCACTTCGATAGCCTCAAAAGAAAGAAGTACAATTTGGAAATCTTAGAAAATTCTTGATAACTAAAAACTTCTGAATCGATTTGTATCTAGGACGGGGAATGGATATCCCCCGCTTCCTGCCATTCAGATGGAAATATAAAACTTAATTCATTTGTTTTCTGTTGATGGCATATGGAAGGGTGTGAAGTTATATTCAAATATAACTAGCAAAGACACAAACCAAAATTTCTTTACAGAGCTCTGTTAAGGCCTTAACAGAATTCTATAAAACGAAGTCTCGAAGGGATTTAAGTCAAAATAAAACTTTTGGAAAATTTTTTTACAAAATATAATAAACAAAACATGTAGTTACGTAAATTAATTAATATTTGAAAAGTCAGTATTTTTACATTATGTCATAAATGAGGTTGATAAAGCGAAAGTTTGCTTAGCTGCTGTGGGCACACCATGCACTGCGAAAAAATGAAACTAGCACAGCATGAATATTAATTAATTTACGTAACTACATGTTTTGTTTATTATATTTTGTAAAAAAATTTTCCAAAAGTTTTATTTTAACTGAATTTTGACTTAAATCCCTTCGAGACTTCGTTTTATAGAATTCTGTTAAGGCCTTAACAGAGCTCTGTAAAGAAATTTTGGTTTGTGTCTTTGCTAGTTATATTTAAATATAACTTCACACCCTTTACGAACGGATACAAATTCGAAGTGATCCGCTTGAAATTTTTCAAGAACTCCGAAAAGTCAGACCTCTAAACAAGCAAGAAGGCAAAGCTTTGTTTGCATCTTAAACCAATATTTTTAAATTAAAAAATATTTTACCAAATACAGGCATGTCAGTTGTACGATCGGGACCAATATCTATATCGGTCCTTTAACTATTTCTAAAAAATATTGATACAACATGTTATAGGCTATAAGGTGCTTGTTCTTCTCCGTGTTTTTTCGTCGTATTTGTAGGCGAATTATGCCAATTTTTTATTGAGCTTTCAACATGCAGATCAATAATTCGCGAGACGGATACACGAACGACGTGTGTAACAAGAAATGCATATTATTTTTAAAAAGTTCAAAAGCTCACGAACGATTCGTGTCAAAATTTCATGTAATTTCGATCATTTTTCTTTTTAACGAAATACGTGTTGCGGCCCGCAAATGATGCTCCATTTGCTAGTGCCGAACAATTTTTCGAATTTTGTGCGTTGGGGGATGAGCTGTTGGTGTTAAAACCCATACTTTGCCGTCCAAAGAACAAAACTTGTCGACGTTTTGTGCTGACTTTAAACGAAGTCGTACGGACACCGATGATACTGAACGCAATCGACGACTATAACGATAAAAATGCTCCCAATCTGTTACTCGCCGCAATTATTATCTGTTTGCAAATTTCAAAAGTATGCTCTAAGCAGCCTTTGAACTTTCGTTCAAATGACGGCGTCATTGTTTCGCGATCTTGAACTTTTCGCCGGACGGCTGACAAACGGCAAAATTGAATAGAAGGTGTGTGTGGGAAATATGTGTAGTCCCTGTTTCTCTTTGTGGACGTTTCAAACGCATATGGCATTCTAATAGTAGGCGTAGGAATATTATTTCGCAAAATAAGAATTGTGTTAATTGGTCCCCAATGTGGGGGCATTTGAGGGCAAATTGATTAAATGACCTGCAGATATGGATTTAAAATTACGTAAAGCTAATTTGGAATACCTAATGATTTCCTTCGTATGTAGTCTATGGTGAGAAGTTTAAAGAGATTTGGGTTAACTTATGCATCTCATTGAGAAACTAGAAAGACACGCAGAGATTTTTTTAAATAAATTTTTATTTTTATTTATTTATTTATTTTTTTGATACAGTTATGTTGTAAATGAAACGTATATATGAACAAAGGTATATATATACTATATACGTATATATATATATTGTAATGTAGTAATCATAAAAGATTTGGGTGTCAACTCGTTTAATGATTCGAAAGAGATATCACAGATCTTTAAAATTTTTTTTCTCTTTTTTTTTTTGTTTTAATGAAAAGCGAAAATAACGTTTGGCATAAATTCGTTAATACTTTGCAATCGTATTTTCGTATTTGAAGACATACATAAAATGCTAGATTAAATTGACCCATTAGAGGCCAAATTTAGGTTAAATACAATTTTGCTAACTACAATATATTAAATTATGCGATATCTACTTATCTAATTTAAACAAAGCACAAAAAAAAAAGAATTCATTTTTTTTTTTATTGCTACATTTTGCCAATAGATACATACATACATACATACATACTTTCGCATCGTACGTATATAACGTGATATGTAGCAGGGGGAGGTGAACGGGCGGGTGTGTGTGCGTGTGTGTGCGTGCGCGGGGGGGGGGAGGGGGTAGCGGAAGGTCGCTTCTATGTGTTAAAATAACACAAAAACACAGTCTATCTAACTTAACTAGAAATGCATGTAAAATTTTTGGTTAAGATTTCATAACATTTAATGTAATATGTTCTTAAAGATGAATTGCTGCCTGCTATAACGTAACGATAATCGGCAGTTGCATGCATTTGCACTTCAAACGGCAATATGTATTTGGGCAGCCAGATAGTGTAAATGCAGACAGCTGGCCACCAATGTTAGGATATTGCCAATAGCAACAGCCATGTGTAAGCGACGAAAAGATTTGTGAATGCGTTGATAATGCGGACAATTCACTAAATCCCCTTGTACAAGGCTACCGATTTCTTTGCCGCTACCAATAGTTCCTTCAATCTTGTATTTTTCATGCATCAATAATAGCAAAGTAGGTGCAAGATATAATCTCACAATGACTTCGATGGCCCCGGTACATGCTAAAGTACCAAGTTGCACGCATTTAGTCAACGTCCAAGTGGTTAAAAAATATTTCACATAAAGTATTAGCATAACAATACTGAGCATCGCATTGAGTGCAAAATATTTTGGGAACAGTATTTGCTGGCACATACCAAACATATGGCGAGGTAGTGAAAAATATAACGATAGACCTGTAAAAAATAATGTGGAAAATGAATTTCGATTCCCATATATATACATTGTATATATGTTGTATATATGTTTATATATATATATATATATATTTGTTAGATCATTTGCAGTGACTTTGTTACACACCTGAGACAAAGGTCATCCATATTTGAGCACCAAAATGTGTAGCAAATGATCCCAAATAGACGAGTAATGCGAACGTATTCTCGTTGTGTCTTCTTTCTTTCGGCTCCCAGTGCCGTTGACTCTCCTCCGTTTGGTCCAGGGCACGATTGGTCGTTTGCCAATCAACAAGTTCGGGCCAAACAACGAGCAACACAAACGACAATATGCAGATGGCTATGATGTGAGCGGGCTGTGTAGTTTTCGTCAGCAATCTGCAATAGAAGAAGCGAACATCTATGTAAACATATATATATATTTTGCATAATGTAAATTAACTTTGTCTGTCTGAGAATTTATGCATTCTATTCAGGCGTCGGCCGGCAAGAAATTGTTTGCTGTAAAAGCAAACAATGACTGGCGTACGTGCGAAAACGCATGCAACTTTTATTCATTGGACTGAAACAAACATTCACTGTTCCCCTCAACATGGTATCGGTTTCCCCTTAAATCGGTATTTATGTGACCCTCAACACAATATGTATATAAGAAATTTATGTATGCATGCAAATAACAGTCAACTGACATAAGAGTGTTTTGTGTAAATAAGTACAGCCAAGCACGCTAAGGAGAACTTTATGAGCATTGATCATGAGACGGAGCAGAAAGTCTTAGTGCTTACCGCAAAGCATTCTATTGAGCATAAGGTGTAACGAAAGGGCAAATAGAAAACAAAAAATGCAAAAAATGCTCATAAAAAGTCGTCAAAATTTAATTGTATGACCACAGGGGCATAAATACGTATTGCATATTATCGGTTAAAGGGTGTCATTTAATGTCATGTTTACAAATAACTAATTCTTACATAGATTGTGCGGTTTATTCACTTACGTATAAATTTTACTGGTTTGCACGTTCCTGATAGTGCGTTGAAAACGTAGTAAAAACTCTTTAGTAGATTGAGTAACTTTCGCCAATGGATCGTCGTTAAAAGATGTCTTCTTGAGCATTGCATTAGGTGAATAATGATGATCAGAGATATCAGTTATTGGTGTTTCAAATTTATTTAGCTGAGCTTGAGCTTGACGAAAGCGACCACACATTTTAGGAATTTTCAATTCACCGATGCATGATGACGATGATGATGATGATGATAATGACGATGATGGCGATGTTGACGGTAACGACGACTTCATACCAACAACATTTTTATTTAATTGAGTATCTTCGGCAGCATAAGCTACGTCCAGTTCGACATTATCCACATATAGCACATTTGTTATCGGATTCATTTTCTCTTCATGCTGTTTAGTGTTGTATTCCTTTACCCGCTTCCTCATTGTAAATTTTAATGTCTTGATGATTTTCTGCGGCATACCATTTTCAACGCATTTGTCGATTTGCTCGTTTTCTACTATCGAATTATGGCACATTATGGCTTCAATTTATTTTTTATATATTTATTTCACACGCGTATGAAAACAAAAAAATTATTATTAAAATAACGCTTCACTTAAACGATAATGGGTTCTTTGGTAAACTTGAGTAAGAGACACTCGAACTAAACAATCATTAATATAATAATAATAATAATAATAATAATAAATATCAAGCAAATTTGTTGTATGCGTTCCTTGGCACGAATTTCTTCTAATGATGCTAAGTCGTGCTGCTCTTTCGATTTCTTTTTTCACTTATTGTTTCTTTCTATTCTTATATTATTGCGCACAGAGAACAGCAGACGACTTTCACGCGGTGAACAAACAAATGCTAATGATTTATCCAGCAATCGGTTGCATTGTTTTATATTCTCAAATGATTGCTGTTTCTATAGAGCATTGGCAGACGAAAAAGAAGTTACTTACGCTCATTTACGGTTTGTCATCGTTTCGTTTACAGCATTTTGCTGAATGTTTGGCTCTCATTTAAGCAAATGAATTAATTGACAAGATCATCATTAATATTCATCATAATGTCTCTTAATCTCTTTCTCTCTCTCTCTCTCTCTCCCTCTCTTCTTTGACGTTCTCTCATAATCCAGAGCCCATTACTATTGGAGTTTAATGATTTTGTGCCCTGTGCAATGGCTGTTAATAGATAAATAAAGTAAATTTTAGTCTCTCGCTCCTCCCGTTTCCACGCCCAACAATTAAAACTCAGAAAGCCTACAAGCAGATTGACTTTCATTCTTCTTTACAAATTTGAAAAAAAAAACAAGAAAAAAAAAAGGAAACTTTGAACCATTGATCGTTAAGAACGATTGCTTGGATGATGTTTACACTTTATTTCCTTTTTCCTTCCATTGACGTCTATATACAGCACATAAAAGTATATACACGTAATGAATTATAAATGTTTTGAAATTCCTATAAGAAAAATTTATAGCCCCCAATATATATATACAAAGCGTGTAAGCTGCAATCACATGCTTCCATAAAAGCAATTCAGCGACAAATAGGGGTTTTACTGCCGCCGTTGAATCAAATATTTACACTAAAGACATATACACACACACACAATCGCACGCAAGACTCCCGTCGAATGTGCACTAAACTGATATAAACAAATTTTTGTTGTCAACAGAAAGATAATGAAAAATGAAAATAAAAAAAAAAAAACCTAAACAAAACAAAAAAATAAAAAAGAAAAGTGAATTTGCCAAACAATATGCTACTTGGCCAAACACATGCTTGCCTAAAGACAGGCGATGAGAACACAGATAAATATCAACGATCTTGGCATATTTTACACATTTGTGTATATTTCCGAATTTGATTTCATTCTGTCATCACGAGAGTTATGCCGGGACTGGTGCTTGCCTGTTCAATATCTTCTAGGAGCGATTACAAGTCAAAATGAACAAAAGCTGGCCAACGTCAGCCAATTTTATGATAATCCATATAAGGCCCCAAGACTAAGCTTCCTCTTCTTCTTTTAAAGGATAATGCACTTTTAAGTTGAGAGCCTACGGGAGATCAAGTTCTCTTTCGACAAAGACCACCACTGAATACCTTTTTCTATTGGAGAAAACTATTGCCTACTATTGGCGATCCCTTCGTAAGCAGAACTTTCATCTAATAGATAAAGGACACCATTTTTCACTGCCAATGATATTCATTCAATGCAATACGGTTTGCGACTTTCTTTCATTTTATGGATGTCGAGTTCGAATATTTTAGGGTACGAAAAAGCTAACAGGAAGAACTTCAAATAATTTTTCTTTACACTCGTTTTAGTGAGTAAAATGATTTGATTTTTTTTTTTTTTTTGAGAAATAATGCCTCAGAGATCCCATAAACTAATATACGACCTTAAAGAAGTCCAATGGAATCCCTTCCTCCATTACGCGGATGCATTGTGAGTTCGAATTTCGCTTAGAGCAACAAAGTTGAACTAAATTTTTTTTCCATTTTTTCCATATTATTCTCCACCATTCTCCGAAATGGTTAGAAAAAGTAAGACCATATCCTCACACCTATGTTTTATTCGAATGTTTCACAAATTTTTACGCGAATGTGATTTCAAATAAAGCATTTTGGTGATCTTTTTGATAATGCATGACATCCGATTTATCTTCCGATCAATATATCGATGAAAATCTTTTATTTATATCTTTAACACCAGCTAGTGATAGATATAAAAATACATTTTTAATGAATTTAATAAATTCTCTTGTCTTTCTTTCTCTCTGTCACTTAAACTAATTGCGTTATTTATTAACAAGTAAGAATTAGTTATGTTCAGCTGTCACCGAATCTTTTATATCCATCACATTTTATATATATATATATATATGTATACTCTAGTATTGGGTGGACCTATTTCTCTACAGGTACTAAGAATAGAATGTAAATGGAATTTGTTTTAATATTGCACCTCTCTCCTCTTCTGCTTTATGAGCAATGAATGAGCAAAGAATCGAATTCTTTTACTTTGAAAACCAAAAATGTTCTCAGCTCACTGTTTTTATACTGCAGGTGTTTCCTTCCACCGATTTAACCTATTTTCAATAATGACCTCCCCACAACAACAATTGTCAATCCTTTTGCCAAGTTTGAGGCAAAAAAAAAAAAAACAATGTGCAAATGAATGGAAAAATCTATACTGAATAAGAATATATACTACACGTGATGTGTGAGATTGCTTTCTCCAATGTTGCCGACATTTCAACGAAACGACTGACTGTATCTGTAAGCTTGGTTGCTGGGTTATAAATAGAAAAAGTAATTTTAGCCTATCACTCTAATAATTTAGATCAAGCTGTTGGTTGAGTAACTAAAATTCGTCCTAAATTGATTTTTGTTTTGTTGTTTTTGTTTTTAAATAAATATTCTTGACATGTCCAAGCGCTACGTGCTAAATGGCCATCATTATTAATTAATAGTTTATCTTATCTTCTTCTTATACCTTTGTATGATATAAGGTACGATTCTTGCTTTGCTTGTTCTACCATTTAACAAACATTAGTAAGTAATTGATAGTAAAGTAATTAAACAGCGTTAATATCTAAAGACATTACATACTCGATACTCACTTTATATATAATTTACGTCATTTTTGGGTAACCCACGTATGCATAAATTCCAAAGGACAGCGACAGCAATTGAACTTCGTATTGCGAGGTAATCTAAAATTTGAATCATTTATAATATCAATCCATGCAATCAATCAATTTTTACAAAATTATAAATTTTTCATTTATTTCAAATTGTATGGTCTGACGGGATGCATATATTACTTAAGTGCACATGTATGTCTATGTGCCTTACTTATTTATTTGCATATAGAAACGAATAATTTAGAACCGGTTAGTAAATGAAATGCACCATTTACTCGTTCCCTTCCCATACCGAAGAGAAATGATTACAAATCACTTTGTCCTACAGATGGCGTCTATTCGACGCTTCGAAGACGGACGGGAATAAAAAGTGATGAAATTGCTTCTCCAGTGTAGCAAAGTAGTGGAGCAGTGAAATTTAAAATTTTTTCGCTTACTTTTAATTACTCTGTGTACAGACTCACTAATCTATTGCTGCAAGTCATTGGTTTCGTGTAAAAGACAAAAACAAAAAGGAAGAAGAAGAAGAAGAAGAAGAAGCTTTTATTATCTGTAAATGTGGATTCCTAATCTCTCCATTTAATTTTTTTTTTTCTTTTTCTAATACAAAAAATTAAATCTCGTTGTATTTAAATATAACGGTTAATAACGATCGAAGAGTGATCAGCAAGTCGGTTGTTGCTAAAAGAAGACGTTTTTACCGGACATGATTAAATTTATACACGGTATCGTAACTAATATGGAAAACTCAACGATATTATTAATGAATCACTCTCTCCTCGCCAACAGTTCGCTTGTCCCTTGACCGCACATTTCTAATAAGAAGGCGTAAAAAACGATATTCGACACTAAAGCACTCACTATACTATTATAGGAGAAACTTGGGCGTGTTTGGCATTTTTACACATAAAAATATTTTTAATTCGAAACTTTTTCTAGAATGTATCTTGTAATTCTATATCATTCGCATTTTTGCGATGAACTTTTAAGTGGCCCTGGAATATATTTATATATCAAGTTTTTATAGGTGTGTGCGTTTTTCCTGTTAATAACGACGTGAATGCGATGAGAGTGTATGCGCTCAGTTTCCAATTTAAACCAAAAAATAAAAATTTTGTACTTTTTGTTATTTTTTATGACCAATCAATCACTCAAGGGATGCGCCCCCTATATATGTGTGTGCATTGAACGGTGATGGCCAGAAAGAATTGAAACGGAGAGAGAAATGTAAAGGGGACGCAATCTGTTGTGCCAAGTTTGGCAAGTTTACGTTTTCTTTATTCATTTTTGCAACGACATTTTTGCGACGACACTATAGCAAGATAAGAACATGAAAAAGTCAACACAAAATCTAACGCCGATCAATATGATGACATATGATTTCGAAAATATTTCATCTTCATTATCATAGCAATCTTTTTGCAAAAATTTCATAAATAATCTAAACTGAGAGGATTCGTTTTTCGCGTAGAAGCCGTAGAAAACAACAATAGCGTAGTTGGCTCGCCTTGGCTCTAAGTAATTTCGGTTGCCTAAGCTTCACTAGTCGCCCAAGATCCATTTGAATTCGAAGCGTTCAAGTGCACGAATCATCGAGTATTTGAAAAAGATCTCATTTCGCCTTTCATCCTAATGAGCTTAAGTGCATAGGATTGGGAAAGGTGTCTTTGTTGTTACTTAAACAGGATTACCTGTGTTCCTTATGCAACATAAAGCATAGTCTGTTCTACTAGTTATTAAAAAATATTTATTTCCAATACAAGAATACAGTAAAGAATTTACATCATAAGGAAAACATTGGTAACTAATTGCTGTTCATCTAAAAATGAACCTTTAAATGTCACATCGCTCAATACGTCTGCGATCGCTAGTCAAAGGCACTTGTAACATGCTACATAACATCCGCTATTCATCCTTTGGCCCTTTTTCGATAGACGACGAACATTACACCATGCGCATACGCAAATGCGGACGCCATAAGTTTCCAAGACCCGTTTTGCCTTTTTTAACGCTTTGGACGAACTTCGCCAGTTGCTGCCCACTCGATTGATTGTCAATTTGAATCTGTAGTGTAACCTAACCGACCTCATATTTTATCCTTTTATCATATGTCGCATGTGAAAATCATTTTTATTTCCCTTCAACGGCTTCAAAACATTGTTGTTTTTGCTCAAAAGTGAGCAAATGCGGCACTCACTCACTTCGAGCAGAGTACTGGGTAAATGTTTATGCAATGCAATGGATGGGGGATGGGCTGCTTTTTAATAGTGGTCACAGTGGTCAGCTTGGTTTTCGAAAACGATTTTGCTCACTAATTTATGTTTTTTGGAATAACTGTCGAATTCGGGCGATCGGCATCGGTGCCCATATGATTTCGCTGAAAATTAGCAAGCTCCTCACAATATCTACTTTTTCGACAATCAAAAGTTGTTATAACATCTTCGAGCCCCGTTTAAGCATCAAACGAAACATAGAGTTTTGCATCGTTTTGAAAATAACAAAAGTAGTGGTCACTAAAATCACTGTAATCGGTAAAATAATTGTCAAGATGTCATGAATGTGTGTCACCTATCGTGTGAAGGTTAGTACTATTCAGAAATTAGACGGGCCTGTCAACCGTGTTGCCGTATGTGTTAGAGGCCGGAGACTTATTGAATGATGTGCTATAAAATTTGAGTTTTAAATTTCATTGTTAAGTTAGTTAATATTAGCTTTTTTTTGTTTTTCAAATATGCGCAATCGCTCAGGATATGTCCCCTCTTCGTGTAATAGGATGATCGTCAGACAGAAGAGAAACAAATAGGGACATAGCGTCCGCAACCTAGTGGGTTTGTGTCCAATCGGTAAGTGTTAAGCCGTTGCCGACTGAGCACTCACTCACTGTAGCTACGAGCAAACTTGTTAGCTTGAACCTTGAAAGGACAGCAGCTATGAATATGAATCCACGAAATCAGATAGACGTAGGAATAATGAATTAACTTAACTTTTAATAGCTTTAAGGTAATCAATCCAATATGCAGTAAGTGGTTAACACTTTATTTTCCTTTGCTTCTTTGGACATTGTTTGGACAAATTTGCTAAATTGTTCCGTTGTCCTTTCAATTTCTCAATATCTGTATGAAGAAAAGTTCTATCGACATTTGTCTTGCGTATAAGCAACCAAGTGATGTTTCGAGCATAGCAAGGTGTCTTGCGGAAAGATTGCAATGAAAGTGCACAAGTGCTTCACGTCATTTACGATGCCAGTAAGACAGAGAGTTTTCAAAACCCGTTCTCATTACGCCACGCAATAGGTTTTAATGAACATCAAGAGACCGGACATATTGTTTATTATATTGGAACTACGTAAAATGTGTACAAATGAATTTGTTCGGCTGAAATGGGTTGCTTCGCAAAACGGACTCGTCACAATTCAATTTTCCCGAAATTTCAATTCAATAGATAGCTCAGATATTGCTGTTTGAACGACGTAAGTTTCAGTAGTTCTTACTTATAAGCCGCCGTTCAATGTGCATTAAAACTTTGAAGGGTCGGATGTCATTTGCGGCATTGCGCGTTTCTGTGCTTTTCTAACTGGATTAACCCGGAAAAAAATGAAGCCAAAGCTACGAAACAGAAAGTGGTTTGCGATGGTTTCGTTAACTTACGTATGTTCACCGGATTTCGATGAATGTTCTTTAAGTATGTCATTATGAATTTTTTTAATTTATAATTAATATACGATTCTCTTAACGCGTTCAACACGTGAGCAAATGGAAAACAACTGCGAACAGTAGAATTTTCGCATGTGTTTATGTCCAGACGCAATATGTTTATTTTTGTATGTTTTTTAGAGAGATTTTTTGTTTTTTTAATTTGTAAAAATATGTGTTCATCTTGATTACTACCTTTTCAATACCCTTAAGATTTCGGTTCGAATCTTGATCGCTTTATGTACACGCAGTTCTCTTTCAGCAAGTCTAACAAACTTTCCCTTCTCATAACATCATTGTATTTAAGGCGACACTCTTTCGAGGATGCGACAGACGGTCTACGTATGAGGTTGACTTTTCTTTACATACCTAACGACGATGTGTGATAGATAAGTAAGAGTAATCGTCTGATAGTAATCGTTTGGTATAAAAGAACTAAAGAACGGCCTAGAGACATGGTTATATTGCCGTCAGTCCGGTCGAATCTTGATCGCTCTCTGTACACGCAGTTCTCTTTCAGCATCCTTTCGCATTACGTCATTGCATTTGAGGCGACACCCTTTCGAGGATGCGACAGACGGTCTACGTATGAGGTTGAGTTTTCTTTGCATACCTAACGACGATGTATGATAGATAAGTGAGTAATCGTCTGATAGAAATCGTTTCATATAAAAGAACTAAAGAACGGCCTAGAGACATGATTGTATTGCCCTCAGTCCGGTCCGTGACATTGATTAGTCCGTTAAGAGTTAGTAAATTTTTCTAAAGATTTTTAAGCTCAATCAAGACGGCAGCTAGTAACAGATAGAGTGCTATATGCTGACAGAGACCATTTTCTTTTTCGTTGACAGGCAGAGCCGAGGCAATTGCTGCACTCAGACTTTAAAAACGCTCTTTATTATCAACATAATTAGCCAAATTCGTTTACGATTTGAGAGCAGAAAAAGAGTCTTAGCGCGTACGATCTATCTCTCATTTAAAGCCCAAATGTCACATTTCCTCAATACTTCGTCGTACGTCTTTCAGCTAAATGATCTCTGAGCTGAGATATTTTACAAAAATGCGCTCGTTTCTTTTCACCTTTTTTTTTTTTTTTTGTTGTTCACTTAAAGTGATTTAATGATCTCTTGCAGTCTGCTGGATCGCATATCAAGCCATTCTTCATAATATCTCTGAATATGTGTGCGTCCGTGTGTCGATTTGTTCCTCCATTCCTCTTCGTTTCAATGAGAGCTCCAGTACTGTACCGTAGTATCATTACTTTTTGCTTTTAATTGCAATAAGCGAACGTTGTAAACCTGATTGTTTACGCTTGCAATTTATCTGTGTGGTGTTGTTGTGTGAGAACTGAAATTCACACAAATTCAGGGGAAACAAATGTTGTTGTTAGCGGCTGTGTGGCGTACGTGACTCGGCCATTATCAGTGATGTCTGCACTTTATAGCTGCATTTAGTTGGTATATTCCATCTTTGATAGATGGAATGTTTTTATGAGAAAAACGTTAAATACATAAATAATATGTTGTTGTTGATACTATTGTTGTTGTTGTTGTTGTTGTTGTTGTTGTAATTGTTGCCGTTGTCGTTATCGTTGTTACACCTCTATCTATCACCTACCTATGTAGGACAATGTTTATGAGAGAGAGAAAGAGAGAGAGAGAGAGAGAGAGAGAGATGGAGAGAGAAAGAGAGAGGGAGATACGTTTTAAACGCATTTACGACGGAACGATTAGATTACAATTAAAAACTTTCAACCAAGTAAAGATTAACTGACAGGCGTCATCGAACTTTTAGTTATTTCTGCTGAATATTTTTTTCTTGTGTTTTTTTTTTTTTTTTGTTTATATTCCTGAAATTCTTAACATGCACACGAAATGTATGAATTAAAAACCCATACGTACAAGTTCTCATACAAACTGTAATTTTCTATAATTTGACAAAAAAAAAAAAAAAAAATGAATAAATAAATAAACGTTTATTAATAACTATAATGAATGGTTCATTTGTTCTCTACTTTTTTTTAGGTTTATGCATCTCTGTTCAAACCACTGCGTGTATCGCGACACCAATTTAAGAAAGTCTTAAACTGCATGAAAGTCATACGTGCCCTTAAGTATCAAGAGGTTTATGCACAAGAAAAAGTTACCAAAGTTGACAGTCTGTCGTTGGTTCTGTCAGGAAAGTAAGTATATGGGTGTGTGTGCGCGTGTATGCGTATGTATGCGTGCGGACGCGTGTGCGCTTGCGTACATAATACTTGTACTTAATAATTGTGGGCAGAGGTAAAAAACGAAAACTTTTCGTTTTTGTTTTGCAGATTGGTGGTCTCACAAAATCAACGAGCGCTACATATTGTATTTCCTCATCAGTTCCTAGATTCTCCGGAATGGTTTGGCGTATCCACAGATGACTATTTTCAGGTATATATCTTATATAACTGATAACATATGTAACATATGTAAGTCAAAACGAACCATTTTCAGGTGTCCATTATGGCCATGGAAGAGTCAAGGGTATTAATTTGGCATAGAGATAAGCTAAAATTATCCATTATGGCGGAACCGTTTCTGCAAACCGTATTCGATCACATATTAGGCAGAGATGTTGTCAAGAAATTAATGCAAGTGACTCAGGTGAGCATCACATTCGGTCGCGAATTATTGTTTAGGAAATTTTTAGAATCCCGAAGAGCTTTTCTACTGCATGTACATATTGTTGTTGAACGTAAAATTCCGAATTCCTTTTATATTATCTGCTTTGGGAAGCCTTACGGCCGCAAAAATTGACATGATAATTAAACCTTCGTTAGTGATTGCCATGAGTAAAATTTGAAAATTTGGTGTGATCTGCTCGCAATACTTAAAAGATGAAATTTCTTAAACATTATTGTTAATGTATTACAAGGCGCAACAGTAATCGACAAAATCATTTCAAAACAAAGAATGTGTGCACACACGGCAAGTCTATTAAGTTACAATTTTCCCTCAGGAAATATGGGTATCTCGGGCACCTATACATGCAGATTTTGCCGAAGGACGGTGGAAATGTTCCTCCATGTCCTGTGTGAATACACGTCCGTCTCCAGAATCAGACACCAGGTCTTTGAGGAGAACATTATAGCGGCGAACACGCACAATGCATCAAGCCAATGTAGACGGCAGTCCGTAGAATCCTAAAGCTAGAGGGATATAGGCATAGGTGTCTGCAGTAGATCTTGCAGGTCGCTACATGCAAAACTACAATAATCAAAAACTTTTACAGTTAATTAAATGCTGGAGCTTAAAAATGTCTTTTCCAAAAAAAAAGGAAAAAAAAAATGAACAAAACAAGGGCGTAGACAATAATCTATGTTGGAAACATATCCAAAAACGGTTTCCGCTCAAAGTTTATTTCGTACATTGGCATATAATTCAAGCTTAATCTGCGAAAGATTTTGCTTAATCTGCGAATTTGGAAACACACGCAGTAGCCGGTTCATAGCTGTCGACATGGATTTAACTTCATCGTAATTTGAATGCATTACTCGAAAGATCTTTCATTCTATAGGAAAAAAAATGGATAAATTATCGGTAGATGTAGGGTCATTACTTGTTATAGTCAACAGATAATCGACAGCCATCGTGTTTACACGATATCGACAGCTATAAACCGATTCCTGGAACTCGCCTACAAAACTGATGTCTATCATAAAATTCTTCCCACAATAAGTAACAAATACGATAACAAACCAGATAGCCCATATCCATACGATACACATACATTTTCAGTTATGTATATATATTTTTAGTTATATATATAATTCAAAAAAAAAAAAAAAGCTGTTAATATATATATTTACTTATATATAAACTGGTATACGGTTTAATTGTATCTCAGGTTAGTGAATCAATTGCCAGTAACGGTTTTTTGCCGTCGGGCGGTTACGATGATGCGGAAGACAAACCAATGCTTATAATGAAAAAGAGCATCGAAGGACACAGTCTGACAGCTTTAATAAATAGGCAGCTTCAAGGTATGTATAAATTTGTCAAAGTGTTGTTGCACAGGCCAGCACAGCATATCTAGCATAACTAAGACACGTACCGAAAATACAATATCATGTACATATTATGTAAATGAATGTAGAGTCATAAAAACCTAATTTCATTAGTTCTACTCTAGTTGAGATGCCTGTTGTAAAAATGTTACGCATTGTTCTCATGCATGCATTCGCTATTCTGTATTTTTCTTTAGAAATTTGTGAATTATTATAGTGTTTCGGTAGTTAACAAAGCAAAAGGTACAACAAGCAAGAAATGACACATATATATATGTAGCCACCCACATATACATACACGCCACCTAACATACAAATAATTTTCTTTTTATTTTCTCTCATTGTTTTTTCTTTTTTTCCTTTTTCTTTTTTTATTCATATTTATTTATGATTTGATGTTGATTTTTATCATTTGTATTTTGTTGATTCCATTTTAGAAGAGCATGTCCCCTTATTATTGGGTCGTACATACACTACTAAACATTTCCAGTTGATAAAGCCTATAGCTGGGCTAACGATCGATGGCTTGTCAAGCAATGCTAAAGCTAAGTCTAATAACCAAAGCAGCGCAATAGTTGAGCGTTGTCGTCAAGCGAAACACATTATTGAGGACAACAGCACCGATGCTAATGAGCTAACTTCGCCATGTTAAATAAATGAGAAAAGCAACTAAATTATTAAAACTCATAACTGTCTTATTTTTATTGTAAATAGAAACGTACACATACATATACACGTACACACACATATACACATGCACGTACGCCCACGCGCATACATATTACTACCAAATTAATAAATTATTTGAAAAAAATTTAAATTTGAAAAATGCGATTAAAAGTTTTACATGAAACGATCTAAGTAGAACGATGGCAGCAATTTAGGTTTAACGAAGCTTTGCTTATAAAGTAGGCAAGAAAGTGATTACGGGATTTGATTGCAAAATACAACAACTCACTTTTTACACAAAGGAATAAGGACATAAGTACATTCCAACATATCTATGTGAACTTAGGGTCATTCCATATTTTTATATCCTACATCACTCGCGATACAAGCGAATTTAAAGTTTGTGCGGATATACACAGAGAGACATTCAGAAGGACTTGCGAATTACTTTGTCAATCTATCTAATCTGCTCTATCTGTTTGTCTGCTTCTCCGTCTGATGTCTGCCCATCCACTCTTGTGATTAAGCCGCATGTCGCAATGCACGAATGCTATTGAAAATTGTTGGAATGGGGCCGGATTTTCGATCACCTCCTACATAACGTCTTATTTTCAAAAGTCTTAATATGAGTAACTGTATTAAGCCAAGTGTTTGGCCGTGGCCTACTATAATATTTTCACTTGTTACTTTTTATAAGCGAAAAGCTAAGACCGTCAACGAAAGCTGCCTAATGCAAAAAGTTTTTCAAAGTTGGAAATTATTGGCGATCAAACGATGCTCACTTAGTGTAAAGGAAATACAACAAAGCGATTCCGCAAACGAAGTTTGAGTGTTTTCCACCAGTGGCCAGAAAATGTCATCCTGGAATACAACAATCTTTTTGAAATTATTTTATGTTTTTCCTTATTGCTTTATCCAGGCTCATTAGTTTTTGAAAGTAAATACCAGAAGTTGTTGTAAATGATTGTAGTGGCTCCAAATCATCCTTAAATTTTAATCTGTGTTATATATCATACTTGGACGATTGTTGCCTTTGGAAGCTTCATCAGCACCGTTTATCATCCATTTTCAAAAAAGGAAAAAAAAAGGAGAAAAACTCATCATCTTTCGTTTACGTTCAACAAGAAGCTTCTTACAAGTTTATACTATTTTAATGGTTTTTTTTGTTACCCATGATACATTCAAGCTCTCTGCAATTTTCCGAAAAATTAGTCATTTTATATTTCATCTTCGATTCCGTCATTATCAACGACAATTAATCGGCCAAAACGTTGTTCAACTTTAAGTAAAGACCCTTTCCTAATAAATTTTTTAATTGAACCTAAATTTCCTTTCGCACAAAAAAGAAAAGTTTACGACCCGATGGCCTTTGAAGCGAGCTCTCCTATTCTTGTATTACATAAAAATTTATTCCTTCTCAAACAAGAAGAAAACAAAATGTTAACGTGCCGAATATATTCGTTTTCTCACTTTAACTTCACTTTACACCAAAACATATACACCGAACATGACGGATCATTTTATCAACGGCATTTCCGCAACGAAATCTTAACAATGTAAACTCAATTTTACTTTTTTCCTTTATATTGAATTCGCAATCTTCTCGGTTGCAAAACAAGAAATACACCGATCACAGTTTACTCTCATTCAGAACATTCCAAATTAAGGATTCTGGCTATTTCTATAAATAATTTTATTTGCACTTGTCGGCTTTAATGCCGAACTCGAGCTCGAACTTTCGGAACAAAAATACGCCATTTGATCGCTTCGAATCAACGGCGCCACATAGAAATATCGATTTTCTAACTTTCAATTGCAATTGGCAAGAAGAGCAAGAAGCATAAAACTGACAGAAGTACGTACAATTATATGTAACTTTACAGAAATCAATGGAGGACAAAGGAGAGTAATTCGGATGAAAATGCAAGATTTTATTTTAAATAAAAATAAAGTAGAGAAAATGTTTTCATTATAGACACTTGTATTTGGCTTATTAGCCATACTGTAGAGCCTTCCACGGATATCTTAAATCTATTTTGTTTACTAAACGAGCAAAGTTGAATTTATATATAAAAAAAGTCAGCTTATAATCATGAACTGCCTTCAAGGATAGATCGAAGTTAGAAACAGAAATTTGATATGTGTACGTGAAGTACTCTAACTGAATTAATATTAAACCTAAAAATATACATATGATAAAGATAGCGTTAGTTAATTTTAGCATATAAGTATGAATTGAATGAATGTATGTAAATTTTGCCTTCCGAGTATAAGAAAACTAAAAAACAAAGCATTTTTTGTACATTAGAAGCCTCTTGATTAAAACCAAACTCGCTCATGTAAGCATATTCGTGTATAGTTCCAAGTGTATTTGCCTCACGTAACTGAAAGTACTCCTATAGCTACATTTCCCCGATGTATGAACCAACGAGAATGAAATAACTACAAATGGCACTCGTTACTTTTCAATGTTTTCGATCTTCACTCCAAAAGCAAAAAGCAGATGAAAAATTTCTATTATTTAAATAAATATCGTAGTGATTTTTCTCTCTCCACAATTGTATATCACATCATCATTCAAGAGGAAAAGAACACCGATATTTTTGTACCTATCACCGAAAGATGAGGGGCGTATTCATTTCACAAAAGCATTTGCAACGCCCAGAAGGAAGCATCAGAGAACCAAAAAAGTATATAAATTGTTGGTCAGGATCAAATTCAAAATCGATTTAAGCATGTCTGTCTGTGTAATGTCTGTTGTAGGCAATCTCTTGGCCCGCGAAAAAGAACCTATCCACATCAAATTTGGCAGAAACATAGCAAGTTCTTGCACGCAGTTTGGTATTGAAAATGCCCATAGTACTGCGTGAACTGAGAACACCTCTGCATTTCAAAAGGTTATAAGAAAAAGTTTTTTTTTACAGCAGATAGATGTACAAAATATCATATCGATATATTCTATAGGCGATGCTGTAGCACCTGTACAAATATATCGTATGTCAAAATTTAGTTTTTTTTTTTTTTTCAATACTTTTATGAGGCACAGAGAGAAGCTTGAAAATATTCATAAAGAATATAAATCCTTGGCCAGTTTCAAATTTGGAATGCACCTAAACGCATCCATCTTTTTGACTGTCAATCTGCCTGTTTCTCCCGCGAAAATGGAGATATCGCCTACAAATTTGCAAAAGAATTTCAAAGTGACAAAGTTAAACTTTTCCAAGGACACGCCTATGAGACAAAAACTTTTATTTTGAAAGTAGAAAAAATTCAGCCGCGCCCACTCTATACGATAAAGCATGAAAATTTAATTCTTTTACTTTTTTTTGTCTTTTTTTAAGATAACGGTCATGGGTATAAAAGATTCGGACGCGACCGAATATAATTTTCTTACTTGTTTTTCCGTTCAGTCCGTTCAATAGCTTTCAAAATTTCCCATTTTGTTTAAGTTGCAAAAGGCTTATAAGAAACCAATTTGAAGGAAATGTTAAAAAGTAACGAATGCAAATTTTTGTTAAAATAATTCTCTACAAAAACACCTACACATTTATGTACATGTGTACATAATAATGCTCTTCATTTTTGCCTCTTCCTCGCGCGTTCTTCGTCGCCACCTCTTTTGTCTTTTTCTATCACACTGTCTCTTTTTCTCTCGCTCTCTCTCTCTCTCTCTCTCTCTCTCGTTCACTCATCACGAATGTTTGTTCTGGTTATTGAATAACTTTGTTTTAATATATTTTATTTTATCACCACACCCATAGCCTTGCCGCGGATATCAAAATATTATGAAAGTGGTGAGTAATACAAGTTTATTTCTTATATTGTTTTTCCTCCTACTCCTCTTCATCTCATATATACTGTCTATCTATGTATCATTAATAAACCTATAACCACCACCACCACCACCACCACCGCCACCAATCAGCCACATCAGCCGTAATAAGAACATTGTACAATCATTAATCCATTCACTTTAACAGAAATATATGAGTGTGTTTTAACTCCTTATTGGATGTGTTTCTTCTCAAATAAAAAGCATGACAATTAGACAAAGTTTGATTTGTATTCAGAGCTCCGTTTTCAAAAAACAAAAAAACAAAAAAACAAAAAAACGAAAAAAACGTAAAGAAAAGAAAAGAAAACATCACTGAATTGAATACAAAATTTGAAAATTCGGTTGCGTACATGATTGCTTAAATGAATTGTCAAATTTCCATATTGTTGTTTTGGATGTTTTTATAGTAGGAGATCCGAATTCGTGGCGTTTGGGTCGCATAGATGAGACTGATCATGAGACGGCCGTATGAGTGCGTTTGAGACTATTACCGTTGCTGCTGCTGCTGCTCCTGCTGCTGCTGCTGCTGCTGATGATGATGATGATGATGATGATGATGATGCTGTGCAACGAGCCTCCTAAATTATGGAAGCGATTTTCCCGAGTATTACTAGCATTTAGGTTCTAAATAAACATTAACATTTAAAATACCTAAAAAAATAACTGTATATTAAATAATTTAAAAACATAACGTGTAAACCATAAGAATACAAAAGAAAACAAAACAATTATAAATATTTTTCAAATGCATGATAATGCACTTGAAGAAAAGCAATATTCTTGAATCGACTATAATGTATATATAACGACATATTTATAAATGCGTGACGGATGAACTCTTTGTTAGACAGAGAGAGAGGGGGAGAGAGAGAGAGAGATTGTGTGTGAGAGAGGGGGGGGGCTGGAACGGGAACGGAAGCGAAAGCGGGAGCGAAGGGAATGGAGGAAAACATGTACTTAAGTGTACGTTTAAGGGGATAATAATGTCATGGCAAACATCTATGGCAATTAACAAGTACCTTAGCTTAGTTTATGGTTTTCTGTTTTTCTAGTAATTGTAATAATTGTGTATATTGAATAAAAAGCAAATTAAAGCAAATCGTAACTTAATAAGATAATATATATATACAATTATAAATTGAAAATTGCGCAAATAAATTGAAATTTAATAAATTGAAACTATGTTTAAATGAATTAAAAAACAACAACATTTTATATATAAACATATATGCATCATGCAGAAACTTTAAGTGATCGTCAGTGACATCCTAAATTATTAATTACAATATAATTATTGATATTTGCAATTATTCGCTAACTACACCCGTTAATGCATTGAGTGGTTTATGGCATATTACGGCAATTTCTTCGCTAGATGGATGACAAGCGATATCGCTTATACAGTCAAGAGTACGGGTTGAAACTGCAATGAGAAAATGTTTGTCGCGCCTACATGTACACGTGTGTACGATGTTGCAAAACTTTGGTGAGTCGGCTTTTAAGCCAAAAAAAAAAAAAAAAAAAAAAAAAAAAATTTGCGATAAAAGTGATACTAACTGTGTTTGAAACAGTATTTGAAATGAGGAGTGCTTCAGATCTATATACATGCTATATATAGGTAAATCTAATGGTTCAACTTTTTTAATATTTGACCGATCTGTCGAAGGATACAGACACAACTGTCAGGAAGGATTACGGATAGAGAAAACGCGGACGAGGGAATAATGTTTGTATACGCACTGCAGTTAGATTGTTGGAAAGGCAGGCAGCAGTCTCTGCAGACTCTTGTGCGTCATGAGACCAAGTCCTAAATGCGTGGGTTAGAATGTTAAGAGAAAGCCGACAGGTCTTATTAAAGTACATACTTGATTGGTGGACGAATAGCTTCTATATTTGCAGAATACTTCCGTTAAGGTTCCTATGCATAAGTCCTAAAGAAGTGATTAAAAATGTTGAGTGACAGCCAATTGGTCTTATTAAAGTACCTGATAGTACATTGACAGTACAGCTGACGTCACGCCGATGCTCAAGAATGTCGTAGGTGTGGAAGGCGCCCATGAACGTCTAAGCTCTTCACTACACGCCATACAGGACTTGCCTGAAACCTCTTGCTTAAATATCGCACTTGAAAATGATTTGTATATCAGCTGCAGCGAAGTATTTCTTGCCACTTCTAAAAAAAAATTTTTTTGAATGATTCTGCGAATACTACAAGTACATGTTCTGTCCATAGATAGATATCACTCACATTCTCATGTCCAAAACATCGTACGCTGCCGATTGGTCTACTTCTTCTATGCGATCGAAGACAACACTGCACTTTATTGACTTTGCAGTGTTGCTCGATCCCATTCGCAAATTTTGAAAACATTTGGGCCAAATGTGTCATCCATGATGCTTGACTGTTACTGACAGCAGTTAGTTAATGAACATTACGAAAAAAGGACGAGAGAAAGAGCAACTCTCGTGGACTTAAGTTTGCTGCAATACTTAAGAGTTGTTTTATAAAATACTACGGGCACGTTTTAAAACTCATAGAACGAAATATTCCATTTTTAAGTACTCTTGTAATTAATAATTCAAAAAAATGACTATTATTTTTTAATAGTTTGATTCACTATAAAAATTGTTTTCAAGTTAAGCCCCTATTTGGGGAACAGTAAAAAGTAAATGCTGCCTCATTATTATCTATTGATCAAACATGGTTGAATAAACGCATATCGTTCCTATGCACATACATACCTCAAGCGGGAATTGATTAGAAGGTTATGCAATAAATTTAAAGAATAAATTCGAAATTATCATGAGAATTTAGTGACGTAAGTGAAATAAGTTCAGTCTAGTAAGACTGCAATTATGGCTTCCGAACAAATATTTAAAACAAATAAAATGATTTTTGAAAATTATTTTATAAATACCATTAGTCGATTAGGATCATTTTTGCGTTGAGCATTTAAAAAATATTTGTATCATTTATCACTTGACTGTGGGTTGTAACTTTGCATTTATCTTCTTGTTTTTTTTTTTTTTTTGCCTATAAGATTCGTGTTTGGACTTTATGAACATTTTCAAACTTTTTCTGCGGGCATCAATTAACAGTACGATGGCTTTCGGGTCTTCACATTTGAATTTTTGCGAACGCTCACCTGATTATCTCCGAACCATGCAGCAATCGGTATGAAATTTTTCGCTAATGTTGTTGAACGCCAGAAAAGGAAACCTAAATCAAAGATTCCGGTAATTTCGGCAGGGTTTCCATAAAGCCGATTCAAACAGAATTCATTCCAACGACTTTCCACTTTCGTATGCCCTACTTGGGGTTATATGGTTCTTGTATTCACACAAACTATATGCATTTAGTATGGCGAAATTGGGTTCCGGATAATAACCAAAATTCTTAGCAATCAGACCCATTTTTGGATGTACAGTTCCGTCACTTAACGAAATTCGTATGTTCCGCCGTCTCAGCAACGCAATTGCAACCAAAAAAATGCAACTTCAGTTCGCAATTCAATTTTTTGCAACGAACAAGTCGGGTTTTAAGTTTCAATGGCTCCGTGCCGGTCTATTTCTAAAACAAAGTAGGATAGTTGGGTGTCCTTAACTTCCTGTTTCGGCAACTCGGCATAGCATGCCGCACAGCCCGCGTAATAGAGCATTCCGAAAATTTTCATATGCATTTATTGCCTGTTCCTATATACAACGTATTTCTGAATGATTTCTAACGTCAAATTATTGCACATTATGTTGACGCAAGAGGGCAATCTTGCAGTTATTTGTTTACCTACTCACTTAAATTTAATTTACAAACATCACAACTAATTTATTTGTCATCATTGAAAATTTCCTGGTTTGGCACATTCTTACTTTGTCGATTAATTTACCGCTCGTAGGATATTGTTACTATTATTACAACGATAAAATAAATATGCTAAAGTACTGACATAATTTAAGTTTTTATTTACTGAGCAGAGGCTTTTATTGCAATTAAAAATAGTTTTTTTTTTCAAATATGCTTTACTGAAGCGAATCAATAAGATTTGAACATATTTAACTTACATTAATTACTACAAAGTTTTTTGAAAATTTTAACTATAGACGAATTCGAATAAGCACACACATGGGACAATTAAGCGTACATATATAAAATAAAGTTAAAGCTCGAAAAGTTAAAAAAAAGCAAATTGAAAATATTCACTTGCAATTATATGCTAGATTGTTAAAACTACTGATGGCATTGATGATTTATGAAAAATGCTCAGGATAATGAAATTTTAATACGTTTAGTAGCAGAACTTAATTGATATTGATAATCGTCTTTAACAATTTCTATCTCATCATACACATCATGCAATTCTGGTCGACGTTTTTCGGTAATGTGATTGAGATGGACGCCAACCACAGGCGATTCATCAACGTCCATTAAAAAATCGCCGAAATCATGCAATTCTGTATTCATCTTACTATCCAGTAGGTTTCGTTGTAGTTCAATTCTTCTATTACGTGAATGCCTTTGGGATAGCGGTAACACAAAGGTTCTATATACACGCACCAGTTCGTCATCACTCATTTTATCGATGTCGCATATTTGAAGGCAACGCTAAAATACGTACATTTACCGATTACCACGGAGAATATCAATACTGCTTACCACTTACGCTGTGTAAAATACGTAAAATATCCTCGCGAGACAAAAGTTCGGAGAAAACCAGTTCCATTTTTATTATATGTTTAAAAAAGTTAATATTTGTTTACTTAAACCAAAACGCCGACGAATGTACTTATAAAATAACAAAAAAAAGAAACCACCACACAACAACAATAGCAAATGACATCACTATATTTATTTCACAAGCTTATTCGTGAAGTAGCCAGACTTCTTGATATTTTTATGCAACCAATGCAACCAAGTTGCTATTTAATTTTTCTTCTAAATAAATCATATGATTCGGATATATATTGTTGTTGTTTACTAAAAACACACGTTTGCGTTAGTTCCAATCGACGTCGTCATTAGCAGCCGCAAATAAAATGTTTAAAAAGTAAGCGAAACTCGTTCCATTATTATAAGAAATATATTATGAAAAGGTTATCAAAAAATTTATTAACAGATTTGATGAAAAAGAAAGTGTGTCATCCATTCAGCAATTAAAGTCATCTGTACAAAAAGGTATACGTGCCAAATTATTGGAAACCTATCCTCTACTGGAGACTCATATCGACGTTATACTACCCAAAAAAGATACTTATCGCATTGCGAAATGGTAACATGTTCAATCTGATTAACCGCCAAAAGCCCTTATCTTGTCTTATCTTTATTTAATATTTCTAGTCAAGATCATATCGAATTATTGTTAAATAGTGTTGGCGAACAAGTTTTTTTCCGGCATCGTGAAAGTGTGTGGATGCCGACGCTTAGGCTTTTGCATAAATTTCCATATTTTGTCCCTATGCAGCAAGTTGATAAAGGTGCAATACGGTTTGTCTTGAGTGGTGCTAATATTATGTGCCCTGGCCTGACCTCGCCCGGTGCCATTATGACACCGGCGGAAAGCAAAACAGTTGTAGCTATTATGGCTGAGGGTAAAGAGCATGCCTTAGCTATCGGTGTCACAACAATGTCAACAGAAGAAATGTAAGTTTGTAAGCAAACGCCCAATCATATATTAGTATATTAAAATGTTTTTAATGCTTTTAGTGCAAAAGTAAATAAGGGAGTCGGCGTAGAAACTTGTCATTATCTAAACGACGGTCTGTGGAAGATGAAGCACATTAAATAGATTATTTTTTTTTTTTTGCCTTCGAATTGCTATACCTGTTTTAAGTACAGCGCTTAATAAAAATTTTATTGTTCACTTTATAGTCGAAACTCATACGCAAATATTCGTTTCCATCATTTAAAAGTTGGGCATACATTAATTTTGTTCCCCTATGTGTGTGTATTATCATTAGAAATATTTATATGTAGAAAGTCTTGTAAATAATAGATTGACAAAATTAATTTATTCCGATGGATTTATGCAAACATTATATATATGTTCCCTTTTAGTAAGATTTTGCAATAAAATCGCTGCACTTAATAATTAGAATCGGCTTAACGGCTTACAGCTATATCTAATACTCTTGCGGAATTGGTAAATGCTTTTCATTAATTCTAAATGCCGTATAGGTGCAAAAGTCGTGAGAAACTCATGATGGTTTGGTTATGACGTTAGCACGTATATGATTAAATTCTGCAGATGGAAAACTGTATTAATTTTTAGACCACCACCAGAGAATGTCTGCACACAACTTGATCAATAATTTATAATCTGCGTTGACATTGATATGAAATGCGAATGGAATACTTATTAAAACCGTTCAAAAGTTTAAGATATTATTCAGGCATTGTCCTATTGAAACATTCACAGCAATTAACACAAACCTGCATGCGACGTTGTATATTGGAATGTCATTCAATGGTGAACACAGGGCGTACAGATGTGACAGATTTGAGCTTTTTCGCGAACGGAAGAGACTTGCGAGTGGTCAGAAAGAAGCAAAAATAAGGAAATAGTAGCCCTTCCTAGAGTTCAAAGAGAATGATAAATTGGCGATTGCGTCTGTTATTGATGTAAGTGTACATAAGTGCTTTTAAATTTCCCTGTAAATAAGAGTAAGTAAGTGTTAGGGCGAAAGCTTCGCGTTCTATCCCTTTATTAAGTTCTGAGCAGAGTGAATGCATTCGCATCGTACATTGCTGCATGCGTGATTCCATACGCTAAGGCAAATGTTGCATTAGAAATTATATTTTGATGGCGTTATCGGCATTTGAAAGTTTCAGGGGACTTTTGGTTTGTGTTTTGCAGAATTGTTTAAAAAGTGCAATAATGGAATGGAACAAAGCCGAAAAGTGCAACGTTCCTCAATGATTGTTGTATTTGCTGACTGAGGTTTGCATTGTACTGGAACGCATTGTAAATCAGAGATTACTAAATGAAAAGATGTCCCAATAATTAGTTCAAAATTAGAGCTAGGAAAATTTCAAGAGCCTTTACGGGTTTTGCCTATGCAAATAATGCGAATTAGGAGGGGCACAATGAGTTTTTACTAACTTTAACTTTGAACAAAATATTGGTATATCTTGTCATTCAGTTATAAAGCATAATTAGTACGTAATTAGAAACAATGAGGAACGATCTTGTACTATTCCCTCTAGTAGGGATGTTGGACATTTGGACGCTTTTTTTTTTAATTTTTCAGTTCAAAAAGTCATCCATCGTTACAATAGGCATTTATTGGTACAAATAGATCTCGAAAGATGGCGAGCGTCAAAACTCTTAATGGCTGTTGAGTATTTTGAACGGTAAAAATATTTGAGGCTTCAAGGATCGGAGCACTTTTTTTACTACTTCTCATATAACCTATAATTTTGAAATGTTGTTAAATGAACAACTGTAGAGTGGTATAAGGTATTTAACGGTGGGCCGTTGCTATTAACATGGTACTTGCAAAGCGTGGTTTCGATTCAATAGGTCACAAAATTTGCGACAATTATAACAACATACCATAGAAACCATAAGCATGAAAATTTCCATTCCATATAGTCTATGGATAATTCTACAATATCTGCGCAAAAGTGGAAACATTTGGGGATAAATAATAATATCGACCCGTTTTAAGATATTGTTACGGAAATCCCAAATCCAGTTCATCCCAACTAATTGATTTTCCCAAATAATAAATTCCGTAGAGAGGGAATACCCAAGTGCATATTCGCCACGCGCCATGCAGTTAAGCAAGTTAAGGGATTAAAAATGAAGCCATGGATTTATGTGATAGTAATGTACTTGTAAAAATATATATAAATGGACTATTTGCGGAAAGCAGGGTCTGTCGGACAAGCACATTTGAGTCGAAAAAGAATATTAGAGTTGAGAAGTCGAGAGTATTGCCTAAGTAAAAATGTAAACAGTCCTACCCTTAAACCAATTGATTCTAAATAAAAGAGTCTTGTAGTGAAAACGCGCAAGAGTGTTTCTCTTAAAAAGAATATCCACGATCTAGCGATACGAACCGTATCGAGAAAAGCGAATTTCGTAACAATCTCGAAACGTTATCGCTTCTCAATCGTTCAATGGACTACTTTTCATAATTAATTACTAAGTAGTAAAAATTTTTCTGAAAGGCTTACTATTCATTAGAAATCTTATATGGAGTGGGGTCCAAGAAATAGACCCACGCAGTTCAAATTTGGTTCAATTAATTTTTATGGTAAATTTTCTTTATAAAACACTAGCAATTTGGATATCTCGTATAAAAGGGTCTACATTTCCTGAGAATCCCTATGGAAATGTAGACCCTTGCGATGTTATCCAAAAAATAGGTTACGTGGTCAAAATTTGGGTAAATATATATCTTTGTCAATTTATTATTATAAATCAAGTTTCACCATTAAATTTTGAAGAGTAGACCTTCTTACCATACAAAGATTTAGTTTTCGTAGGAACGGTTATATAAGAGGAACTTCAAAAAAGTGCCACAGGCGGTTCGAAGTTTTCACACGAATTTACAATGTCGAGATATTATTACTTTTGTCGAGAAACTTTAAAAATTGCAATTTTTTTCCATATAATGACTTTTCAAAATAAAGTGTTGTATGGGAAGTGGTTGAAAAAATGAACCCATCCGAACCATTTTCAGTGGTGTTCGTATCAAATTTCATCAAGATATCTCAAAAACTGCAAACTGTAGGTTCAACGCAAGAAAAAAAGATAGAATAAAAAATGGATCTATCGCACGTGTTTCTACGTATGGTGCACATCCGCAAAAACTTAGTATACCCAAGTACAAGTCCCAAAGGATATACAAAAAATAATGGGATATGGAACTCATTTTTCTCTGGCCAAAATGTTGGCTTGTCCTTTGACAGGTAATTTAAATTGTTGGCACGCCTTTTTTCATTAGTCAAATGAAAATGTGATGGTCGGAAAAGCTTAGAACGACCTGTCCTTTTGTAACAACAAAAACCTATTTTAGGTGGATGGCGTTGGGGTTGGGGTCATTGCTTAGAACATTACTAAAAGTGTTTATTAGCTGTTGAAGCAGGCTCACTGGAAGATATTTATGAAGTATCAGAATTGGTAAGAAACGAATGGCAAATATGATCCCAGGTCTAATCAATTTTTATATTTTGAACGATTAACTGTTCGCTTTGGAAGCGGAACTATGGTGCAGACCTTAAATAGAGTGAAACGAAAGCATTTGTAGTCGTATCTAAAATTGGTCACTTTGCTGGAAAATATGAAAATTTCCGTATCGGACTCCAAGCTGCCTAGCGTTCCTGATTTGTCTGATCAGATAGTACGATTATATATTTCGCTGGCGATCCTATCTTTTCCGTGTATGTTAATGAGTAAATATTCGAGCAGTTTTCCAACATATATTCATATCATAGTTTCTATCTCAGATCGGTTTTTACTAAGGTTTTCAAATTATTTAAAACTATTTAGTCTTTTTAATTAACAAGTCGTACCATTGTACATAGTCGTAGTAGTAGTAGTCTACGGAGCACGAATACACACATCAACTGCAACTGCAAGTTATTGATGGGATGCACTCACGATGGAGAGGTAGGTACAAGCAATATAGTACATGCTCTTAACAATTACAATGCAAGTAGGGTGAAATTCTTACAAATTTGTGACTAAAGGAGTGGCGAATACCCTAAATTTGGGATACTTATCGAATGGAGAAAGACACCAAGATCGTTATGTCATCAGAACACTAACAACAGAACGAGCTAACTGAGTTAGTTTGCGCATACGCAGATACGAGCCATTCAAGCAAACTTAAACCTAATTCTATATCATCAGTGACTGATATTTATTAAAAAAATCATGAAATAGATACACAAATAAATAAATGTGAGCAATTATTATAAAGTGGACTGGCTCTACCAAGTCCGCTTTTCCTACTTTCCGCTTTGTAATCGCTATTTATTTTATTATAATTGGAATGCGGATCAAATTATTATTTGGAATGAGGAGTGAACACGAAAGTTATATTCCTCTTGGATTAAAGCGATCATGTTTCTCCGTCTATCCTTCCGTAACGTGCATAAATAAGATAGTGCTTCAGTTTCTGTATATAATAATAACTTTTGAAGACAGCAAAAACTTCCTTTCATCTCATAAGGAAGAGTACATCACATTTGTCAAATGATCATTTCCCCTTTCGCTTCAAATTGCATATTATATCCTATATTAGCTCAAAGGGAGATTATGTGCCATTTGTGCGTTATTCTCGCCGTAATTCAAATTCACTATTCCCATATTTTAAGTGCAGTGTATTAGATCAAATATGTACCATTTTGATCGATAACCTTTGGCCACTTTTCTAGTAAAGTCGAAACAAGAGACTTCCATAGGCCAGTTTTGAGCTCACTTTTGACCATTAAGGGAATTGCACAGAGAACGAAGCGAATGGTGGTCCAGGCTGTACGATGAATGCATTAAAACTTTCTAACCAAGTTGCCGCAATTTTGCATTACAATGGAATACGACGTCTTTTCTTTTGATCAGATTCGAACGATTCGATAGAAGCGATTGGCTTGCTGGAACAAAGTATCATCGCTATTGCGCTGTTTTTATAACCCTTCCTGATCACCGTGTCCGCACGTGTATGGGACATATCCTGAGTAGACGAAAACGTTGCCAAGTTATACAAAATCATAATCCGGCGTACAAGCATGAAAATTAGGTTCAAAAAACAAATAGGTAGATAGATTTGTTGCGCCATCAACAAGTGTCAAGTGGGCACAGCTGACAAAATGATAGGTGCTTGTATAGTACTCTTTTGCGCTTTTCAATATTTCGAAAATTCCCTCAAATAAAAGTTTTTGTCCGAACAATACAACAAAAAAGAGATCTTTGCATCTTATCGTTACTGGTGGCGAACAGTGAACCTATTTTGTGAATTCGAAGCGATTAAGAAAACGGCAACCGCAAGGCTGCATCACTTCGTTGAGAAGATTATATTCTATGTTCGAAGGGGAACAGAGTGAACAGGGGTCTATTATGGGCTGTTCAGATCTGGAGAAAAAAGGGCCCGCGGCAACCCTTGATCGATTTAAAACGCAGGCTGTACACAAAACGCTTAGCATATCAAAGAAAACAACAGAGGGACATCTTTTCCACGACAATACTCGATTATCTTCAGCAAAATCGGTTTGCGGTACTTTCGAAACACTCAACTGGTAAGTGCTATCCCGAGGGACTTACTCAACAACTTCGAGTCTTTGCGATTAGTACTTGTTTACGTCAATGAGTCACGTACACGAGTCACGAGTAGAGCTTTGGTTCGCACGAAGATGGGAAAAATGACCTGGCGAATGATTTGTGGCTAAAGGGCTCAAATAGCTCGGCGCCATATTTGTTCAAAATTGATTGAGTATCAAGTCTAGTGGTCTTTTAGTCATTACATAAAGCTCAGTTTTCGGTATGAGGCAACCGTTTATTTGCGAGTTTCTGCGCAAAAACACCAATGAATTAAAGCCAACTCGTCACGAAAACTATTGCTTTGTTCATTGATTGTTTCCGATATACCTGCACTTTTCATTCGATGTACAGTGATGGGTATTAGCGATTCGGCCTAAGCTATGCAAAGCTTCCTTATTAGAATTAGTTCCTTTTGCCCATCGATCTTGAACTCGAACGAAATTATGTGTAATCGGATATGCACTAAATAGTCGCGTAATGATTTGCTTCAATAGCGCA
Source organism: Glossina pallidipes (assembly GCA_000688715.1). Taxonomy (NCBI): domain Eukaryota; kingdom Metazoa; phylum Arthropoda; class Insecta; order Diptera; family Glossinidae; genus Glossina; species Glossina pallidipes. The sequence continues at coordinate 1,683,013 of KK499789.1, read as the reverse complement.
ACTGAAGCGTTTTCGAATATAATTCGTTAGGAGTAGATATACAAAAGTTGCTTTCACTATTTATGAATGTCGTGCTTTACAGGGGGGTTAATGTAGACGTTCAGGTTCACCATGAACTTTGACGATAGTATGTATACAATGAATAAATATGTTTGTATTTGTCTTTAGAAACATTTTGAAAATTATAATCTCTTCCGAACACGGCCTATAAACAAGCAAGTATAACGAACTTGGAGAGCGTATTGAAAGAATCAAAGAAAAAATTGATTACTTCCTGTATAATCCTTGATGCACATCAATGCAAGAACTGAAAAGGTTATTTCAATGACTAGATATACATATACAAATATACATACATATATAGAGATATGAATACATATCTCTTAACTTATTTCATTTCTTTTGTTGCATTTCTATTTGAGTGTGTGTGCGTGTATTACACATTACTTTCAATGTGGTATAGAAAAGTTAAGGTTGTGAATGCAGTATAAGTCCGCATGCATGTATGCGTACGAAATTAACCACCTGTTAAGTCGGTTCGACATCTCGAGGCGAAACTAATTATCGAAACAACTATTGTTACGGTTACAAAGACGTGTGTAAACAATCGTTGGTAAAGGAAGCTTGTATCTAATATATATATATATAGTAAGTATACATATGTATATATATATATATATACAATAAGAATTTCATTTAATCCTTATACACATATACGCGGGCATATACCTTCATTCAGACAGCAATTTTCGAAGAAAGAGAAAGATTTTTTGTAAATTATTGATTTTTGCTATGACATTTTTCTCTAGTAGACTTGCGCAGTGCAGGAAAAGTAGTTTTAAACTGCACAGTTGTATATATAATGTGCATACAGAGAACTATTACTAACATTGAATTCTGTTGAACAAGTAAGTGGTTTAGTTAGTCCTCTGTAGACAAAGAAATAAATTAAGTTTATGTTTTTTTTTTTTTATTTAAAATAAAAATAGTTAGTAAGTTTAAGCACTAAAGGCACTAAATTTGAAAACTTCTAACAGAATAAACAATGAAAAATCGTTAACAATAAATCGTTATATTAAATGAATAAAAAACCATAATAATGGAGAAAACAAAACTTTAGATACATGAAAATATTAAAAAGAAAAAAAAAAGAAAAAAAAAAAAAATTATAAAAACTCTAGAGTTGAGTCATACATCAGAAAAACTGATGCGTGTGCATGTGTGTGTATATGGATAAATGATTCTGAAACGTTAGACAACGGTTTCATAGTATAATATACTAAGAAAAAGCCAAAACATTCAAGGCTGGTTGCTGCTGCTCTGGTGCATATTGAAGAAAAAAAAAAAAAAAAAGAAAAGAAAAACACAACATATGCATACATATATTTGTTTGTAATATGCCCGAGACGGAGTATTAAGTTGCAACTGTTGCAGTACATTATTGTCATAATATTGATTTAAAAACTTTAAGAAGAGAAGAAGAGTACATTTTAACCGTGTGGGAAATGGAAGACCTTTTTCTACTCATTATTAAAGAGTCAACCGGGACAAAGCACAATGCCCTTCGACAAACCGCCCAAATAGCTTATGGTAAGACATCATCCATATATATATGCCTTTCATCATTACATGATACGATCTACGTCATCCCTATAGACAAACTGTACCGTCAACATGGTATACATCGCGATCCCTCACATGAGCTAAGGTCTGTATGCTTTATAGCGCTACAAATGGCTTTGGACACGAAGCGCCCAAAGTTTGTTACAATGGGATTAAATGGTTTGCACGTAAGTAGAGAGATATCGCTTTCCATCCTATAATTAGTACATTTATGGGTTGTTCAAAATTCCAGAGGATAATCAAAGACGAACGATTTTATATTGGTTTAGAGCCGGAAGATGATTCTGTCTGGCTGCCGGCTCAACTCTTACGGGCTACTTCTGGAATATTACCTACCACGAATAGCGAGGATACCGTAGTAAATGTTTTGCGTCTATTTTTAGCAATGGCTTGCTCACCTGCCTGTACACTAAACGGCCGATTACTTATTGAAATACTTTCACGTTGCGGTGAATGCTGGGAGTTAGGTTCACGAGCGATAAAAGCTGCTTCATTAGCGGCCGCTTCACAATGCCTGAGAACGTTTTGCTCGTTTTTAATAGAGGAAGCTGAAGAGGTAAAGAAGACCGCTCCAGCCGGATTAATGACACAATCACATGCCACTGCTGTATATAATGAAGTTATACCAGTAATGCAATGGCTGTGTAGTCGTCTTGTAGAACCAAATGTTGGGGGCTCGCCAAATAAAAAAGTTGAAAATACTGGTACACTCTACTTAACGGAATGCATTCTAACATTGACGTCATCGTTGCCACGCAACGTGCACACAAATCCTCATTTCACTTCGTTTTTGTGGCAAAAATTCTGCCCAACCTTAGCGGCAGCTTTAGGTTCCCCTAGCAGAGTAACTTTGGATAAAAAATTCACATATAAGTGAGTCCTATTGGAATTCAACTTTTCTCGTGCACCTACAACACAATACGATATTTGCAATTTTGTATTTCAGAGATGCTCTTCATATAATAGAAAATGAAGCTCGTGGATTTTTTACAGGACCCGGACTTGATGGTCCACGCGCTCGTTGCGTTTACCTTACTAGTATTCAACTGTTGCGTATCGCTGGCGCCCATGGATCTCTAAGGCCGATGCTCGAAGCTTTATTTCATCGCATGTTATTGCTGCCATCATCATCAAACCGGACGGAGCCACTTAAGTGTGTACGTGAGATATTCAAAAGTCCCGAGCGCCTCATTGATTTGTCAGTAATCCTATATGTAGACAAAACGACTCCCCAAAGCTGTAGTGATGAAATGGCTTTATTTAGATTGTAAATTCCAAATTTAAAAATTGCTTTTTTCTAACGCTCTATGAATAATTAGGATTTCTTCTTTTATAGAATGGTCGATGCTATGGAAGAGTGTGCTTACAGTGTCAATAATGGAACTAACGCAGAAAGCAGCCTCCAAGCTAGCGTAGAGTGCATGGTCGCTCTGTTGCAAAGTTTACAAGTGCTCTGCAGCGGTGAATTAACCGAATCAATGATTAGCAATCAAATCGTCGGTTTGGTCAATAGTCGGTTTATTCAACTGAAAGATGCGGATTATACCGGTCCTTTAACGTACCAATCTATGGCTCGTCTTCCGGCTCCCTATCGAGATGCGATTGTAGAATTTAGACAAAATGTCTTTGAAACATCTTCGAGTTCGGAAAGCGATGGTGATCATCATCCCGAGAATGATGCTGTATCGAATGGATCAGGTGATACTGAAGGACCTGAAGAAGAGGATCACTCCACGACAAGTGACGATACTTCACGGACGGAGCAAAATCGTTGGCCATATTCGCATTTGGACGCTCCCACCATGCCCGTTCGATCTGATATTGATACAGATCGTCAACATGCAAGAGATTTTGCTAAAGCGTTATGCACCGATCTCGTACCGAAACTTTTACGTTTACGATCTACTATCGAGGTAGACGAAGCTATACAGGAATTCGCATCAGCTGTTTGCCAAGAAAATAGCACAAACTTTTCGGATTTCGACAATAACTTAACCGCTATAAACGCTGATGGCATTTACTTGGCAGTATATTCTGCTTTACTCTTGAGTTTGCAACTTAAAAAGGCCGGTTATTATGAAGACATGCAAAAGGAGATTATGATACCTATGTCAGAACAGCAATTTGTTACCTCTGTTCAGAATAGTGGAGTGTTAGTATATCTTTCGTCCGCTTGGCTTTGCGAGCTCTATCAAAGCGTTTTGATTACAAATATTTTGGAATCAGTAGATGGGGAATGTTTGCATACTTGCAATGTACGTTGTGCTCTTGTAGATATGCTAAACGATTCTGGTGGTCTCGGACCAACGCAGATGCTGTCCGAATGGCAACGTCTACAAGCTGCAAGTGTAAAGTTTAACGAAGGTGAGCAACACAATGAGCGACGTGAAGCGGCTAAAAAGCTTAGTAGACGTTTATTAACTTGCTGTTGGGATTCAATGGTTATGGTCCTAAGTTCTGGATTAGATGAACCGCAAACGTCTAATTCTAGCAAATTTGTTGCGTTATCTAAACGTACGCTACGCGTTAAAACCAAAACTACAAAATCAAATGGTGAAGCACTCTATGCCCTTTGTTTGGAAGGACTTCATTCGGTGAGTTGACAATGACTTTAAATTTAAAAATCGCAAGTTTGCAATTTTCACAGTGCTTTTTAGGCTGCAACTTTAAGTAATTGTTTAAATTTGCAACACTTGGCCGGGAAAATCTTAAATTTGTTAGCCTCAAATGTATGCCAGACGGGAGGGCCGCGAATTTCAGCCAGCCAAGCTATGTCAATGGACGTTGTTTTAAGTGGAGGATTACATTTAGGTTCCTACAGTACGGATTGCTGGCCGTCAATTTTTGCCGTGTGTCGTCACGTTAGCCAACTAGAACATGACATGTTTAGCACACAAAACACTAGCGTACCATCTTCCTCATCGCCAGGGGGCAGCAGAGGCTTAGAGCCAAATGACAAATTGCATTCAAGCAATGGGCAAAATGAGAAATTTAATGTGGACTCTATACCAATAGACGACGATGAAACTTGGTAAGATTGTCTATGCTATAAAAAACAACACTTTTAATTAATATAATTTATTGTAGTGTGGACGTATATAGTTTTTTACAAGCCCCGTTACGAAGTCCGAACACTAACATCAGCTCAATACTTAAAGCGTATTCTGGAATTAACGAAACCGTTCTTCTTAGTCCTGGAGATACAGTCAAAGTCTTATGTGCTCTCTCACACCAAGCTGACAGTCTATTTAGTGATGCGGCGGAGAGACTGAGCTTACCTTCACTGTGCCAGTTTCTTAAAAATTTATGTAGAGCCTCACGCGAGCAGCTGTACAAAAACTCGGCAACACGAAAAGGAAGTAGAGCGTGGTGGCCAAGTAAAGGCTGGAGAAAACATGATTCTTTGCCCATGTCCCTTTTACTACATCGAATTGGCGATGTGACCTTAAAAGTGTTCCGCAGTGCCCGTCCGCTTTTACATATACTTAAGGTCTGGGCCATAACGGGTCCACATTTAATGGATGCTGCTTGCCACCGCGATCGCATTATATCCAAACGATCTATTGAATACATCCATGATATAGTAACTGCATTATTAGTGGAACAATCTGAATTACCCTATTTTCATTTTAATGAAGCCCTACTTAAGCCCTTCGAAAACCTTCTAAATATGGACAGTTGTGACGTCGACGTTCAAGATCAAATTGTAGCTTGTCTATATGAAATAGTTGAGGCTCATCGTACAGAAATACGGTCAGGATGGCGACCACTTTTTGGCACATTACGGAATGCACGCAGCCGCATGCTTAACATGAGCAATATAATCGATATATTCCGAGTGTTTTTGGATTCAGATAACATTCTTGTTTTTGCTAACGCTGGCCTCGATTGTATATTGTGCTTATTATCTTATTTGGAAGTACCAGGTGGTGGAAACGGTGTTGCCGGTGGCAGTGCAAATGATGAAGAAAATAATTTCAGACCCACAGACTTCTTACACGAAACTTTAAGATTTTTGGAACGTTGTTCTTCAATTTTGGGATTTATGTACAATATGCCAAAATGTCCAAACTTTCATTCAACTTATAAAATCAAGGGTATTTCCTACACTCACATCATAGATGCGAACATACCAAACTCTATGGAAAATTTTACTTACTTTGGTAACGATTATCTGCAAACGAAAAGCGAACAGCACATGATTTCTTATCGTTCCTTGCATATTGATAAAGAAACTATAGTAAAAATCGACGAAATGGATAAAGCGTCAGGGGTGCTAAAAGTTTGGTTTTTATTGTTGGACGGATTGACAAATTCATTGATTGTTTGTCCATATCTACATCAAGCGCCGATCTTACAAACCATATTTAAGCATTTCAAAAACCTATTAGGGAATCCTGGAATTGAATTTGGATTTTACTGCATTAATCATCTCTTGATACCTATGATCCAAGACTGGCTCCGCTATATTAACAAAACGGGAGCGTCATGGCAATTTGTGGAAAAGAATTTTAAGCACTGTTGCTGTATGACCACAGATTTGGTTGTAGATTTCATTAAGATGTCTGTACCGGAGGTGCGAAAACAAGCTTGCAATACCCGGACGAGAGTTACGCAAATATTCCAGCCAACCGATAACGTGTATTCGAAATTGAAATTCGTAACCGAGTCAATTGGAGAACGAAACGGTCAATATGACAGCACCTCGTCCAGCGAAGATAGCGCTCGCGAGTCGAAAGAGTCAACGACTAAAATATCATATTCTGCCACATTATCTTTGAAGCAACTTCTTCTCGTGTTAATAGAATGTGCGGCGCAAGCACAAGAAGCTATTGCCCGAGTTGGAGTATCGTGCTTAAAGCATGTAATTCTCTCCACAGGAACATTGTTTAATGAATATCAATGGATGATAGCGTGTTCAGCCATTCATAGAGCTTGCACCGTGACTATCGCTCCTTTGCGTCAATTGTCTTTTGCTTTCCATGAGAAGTCAAACAGTTTTTACGGTGATTGCGCTAATGTTAAGGTGGCTGCTCGTCGCGATAGCACTACTGATGAATTGACACGAATTTATTCCTTAGCCCAACAAGTGTTCCTGTCCGATAATCAGCGCGATCCAACCTCTGCAAAACTCAGCAATCACGTCGATAAACGCTTAAGCGATGACCGTAGTTACTCTTTTCTCTTGTATCCACAAAATAATGGATTTAATTCGAATCTGGATAATTTCGTTATAAGAATTCCTTTTAAAAATCTCGTGGTGGGGCTTTTGGCGAACCAAATGTTACTACAACTTGTAGCAAAATTATTGTTGTCTCGCTTAAAGTGTGTACCGCAAGCAGTGTCTACTTGTATATTTGACAACTACAGCACCTCGACTCAACCTTCTTATGATTATGATTTAGATTTTCGTTCTAAAGAGATTTTATTAAGATGCTGTCTTCAATTTCTCACAAGCGCCCTAGAATTCGATTCTCGTCCGGGACTTAAGTTCCTGATGCAAAAAGTTGCTAATATCGAATATGCAGCGAATTTGTATAAGCAAATGACTTCATCATGGATGATATACTATATAGCTCTGGTCGATTCCTATTTGAATGATATAGTTGTCTATAACTTAGGAGCCGAAGATCTTAATTTTATTTTAGAATCGTGTTCGCGCCTGAATACAACCACTGTGAAGAAAAAGGAAAATTTTGTGCGATATCTTTTTTGTCTGCAAGATGCATGGAATCTTGTTTGCGAGTTATATTTGAGTAATTCAACGATGCACGATATAGAAAACGGACGTTTACGACCTACAGAATTAGAAACGAAGCACATGCCTCAGAAGCTCATTAAATCGATGTGTATTAGTATAAACGGGAACAGCGAAAATGGTAATTCCAGTAGTTACGCGGAAGCTATGGATGTATCACCAGATAAAAATCATCAAGCTCAAGAAGATGAGAACGTGACGATGACTACGCTTATAAGCGAGTATGTACCAAAAAGTCGTAATAATCCCTTTGATACAAATCGTCCACAGAAAGCAGAAACCGAAACTATTTCGCCTGAAATCGAACAGCAAAGAGCAACCAGTATATTGAAAGATTCGAATTACAAGAGGGCTGCCTTGGCTCAGTTAGTGGTAGCCTCAATGGAATTACTTAGATCATTGCCAGCCGAGGCCGAAGAGAATCTCAAACTACTTATGACACCAACAATACGCGAAGCCTTCCGCCTGGTCCAGTTGCAAGGCAACGAATTGAAAGTCAATCAATTTTAGGCATGGCTTGTTGAGTTTTATTTTGATTTGTAAAAGCAGTACACAGAGACCAGAGAAACAGGAAACTGTAACATGTGTGTTTCAACGAACCAAAACCAAAATCCCCTCCACAATCCACTACGTGCACCATCCATTTACTACAATGTAGCCCAACGCCTAATGCCGCCCACAACAAATACCTGCTAATAATATGCTTCAAAAGCGCATTTATACGTTAATTCTTGTATTCAGTTTCGCTTTATTCTATCTATCTATCTATCTATCTATCTATCTATCTATGTAGTTATTGAAATGAGAGTGTTTTTTATATCTATCTATCTATCTATCTATCTATCTATCTATCTATTTATCTATTTATCTATCTATTTATCTATCTAACTATCTAGAAATATAATTGATTGAAATTATCGGTAATGAAAGAATTCAAAGTAAAAACTCAACACCAGCTTCTATCAGATACAAACACTTCCAAGCGTTGACCTTCAATAAATCAATAAATCGGAATATAGTGAAAAACAAAAAGCAAAAAAAAAAAAAAAAAAAAAAAAAAAAAAAACAAAAAAAAAAAAAGAAGAACAAAAATAAGGAGAACAAAAACGAAAACAAAAACAAAAACGAAATCTACTTAAAAATTGCCTTGAGGAGAATACGGAATGAATGATTGCTTTTCAAAGGTTTCAAAAGTAAACATTTGCCAAATCCTCTATCTACCATCCATTCTCTATTTTATTATTGGTGTATTGAATTGAAAGCAAATTTTTAATTCTTTTATCGTCTTGAACTATCCTCCTTTCTACGTAGATGCCCTAACTCACTATTCTTCCGAGCAAATGATAATTTTGAAAACCATAACCAATCTTATATATTAACCATATCTCAAAGGCAACATCAGCAATTAATTACCGCCCGTTAATGTATGTGTAAGTGTTAGGAGTACCTACATGTGCACATGCACATATATGTATACAAAATATATATTACGGATTACACTCTAATGAAACTCTCTCTATAGCTTTTTATTAATATACAAGATACAAGAAATGAATGCTGCTAACGCTGCTGCAACCTGCTATTGCCGCTTCATTATCATGTCTTAACTAAACTAATCTAAGCATTAATTAGTTAATTTATTTCCTTCGTTTCTTCATCTATCAAACGAATACAAATACAAAATCTGTACGTTATGAGAAAAAAAAAAAAAAAAAAAAATCCCATAAAAGAATGCTTGTATGTATGTAGTATGCTTTTGTTTTATATTTTGTTGTTGTCGAAAACATATATACGAAAGCAAATGGAGTTTTAAGTTGAAATATACATTTTTATTGCTCTTAGAAGTCATTCAACACAAATGCATTTACATAGATTAGCTTCTTATGTTGCTAACTATCTCGTCTTAGCGATAAGATTGCATACCTATGAGAGTATATTGATGATTAAATATTAAAATTCATATTCATTCAATTTTTTATATGTGGAAAAGAACTCCATTTTCATTAATTCAAGCATACATACACACACACAAGTACAATTGGTCTTCTTTGGTTTCGTCGATGAATCCAAACTTTGGATTTTATTTTTCATTCACTTTTGCTTTCTCTGTTTTTTCAACTTTTTCAGGAACACTAAAAGCATATTTATTATGAGAATAATTACACGAATGAAATAAAAAAAATAAATAAAAAAGAAAAAATAAAAAAAAAAAATAAAAAATAAAAATAAAAATGAAAATGGAAATTACTACGGAATACTTTATTAATATACATATTTACAAGAATACATACATATACTAATAAAAATATTTTCGCTTAAGAGAACTTGAATACATTGTATTTTGAAATCATATGTAAACTTAATAATGCAATAAATAAAGAAATTTAAACAAATTAAATAAACAAATCAAAATGAAAATTTATGCATATTTGTTTTATTGAATTATTTATTATTATTATTATTATTATTATTATTATTATTATTATTATTATTATTTTTATTGTCATGCATAGAGCTATTTATTATTGTAAAATATATGAACGAGTTTATGATCAATTTTTCCATTTAAACGACCCCACATTACAATCGATATTAGTTCTTCGAAATCAATCAATTTCAACAAATATGCATAAATGTAACATTGAAAGGGGAAAAGTTATGTGAATTTAAAAAAAAAAACAATTCCCGAATGTGAAAAAAAATTAAAGCAAAAAATTTGCTCTTGTAAATTTCAAACTTATCCTCAAGCGCACGAAAAGGCCTGCCCGTATCAAACAAAACCATACAGTTATGGGCCATTAGATCCTAATTGTCTCGTCTAATGAGCTTCTAACTTCTCTAACACAGTAACAGATGTCTTTAGAATGCGTTTACATTCATTTAAAAGTTTTTCCAAACGTAACGTAATCGTGGCAATCGTCATTGAATGAATATATCTGAGAACGATTGGAAAGAAGTGATGGAATGATTCCACCAAGAGATTATAAACTTGTGAGTGAGTAAAATAAGCTTCAGAACTTCCACAAAGTATATATATTCTTGATCAGCATCACATTCCGCATCGATTTAAGTATGTTCGTCTATTTAGTGTCTGTCCTAAATACTTTTCTGGCCCCAAAAATGAAGTTATCGACTTCAAATTTGGCAAAAACATCGGCAGATCGTGCACGCAGATTGCTGTTGAAGATAAGCCAAATCGGTTAAAGGAGACGCCTACAGTAGCACATCGATTGACAATATATCTGCTTTCTAAGAGATACAGAAAATTGGTTTCTCACTCATTAGTCCCGAACTACGGCAAATAGATCTATAAAAATTTGAATGTGTATTCTATGGGCCATGCTGTAGTACCTGTAAAAAATAGAAAAAATTGACCGCGCCTATCCAATGTTAGAGTGTATCAAAATTTAATTTTTTTGCCAAAACCTTTATAACAAACACAAGCAAGATTGTATATCCATGACCACTGTCAAATTCGCAATGCACCTAAGCATGGTCGCTTGTTCGATTGTCCGTCTGTCCGTGTGCCCAACTATATAGTATATGTGGTAAACATTCTTTCTTCGAAAAAATAAAATGTTTCGCCCACGAATTTGCACAAGCACATGAAATCGACCAAAACCCTTCAAAGGACACACCTACGACGCCCACATGGCTATGCAACAGAACGCGAGAAAACCCTTGGTTCCATTGCTTTTTGCTCGCGAATCATAAACTGCAATACGGAAAAATTTCAACTTTTATTTGAAACGCTAGAAAAACTCAGCCACAATTGAACATAACTTTCTGTCACGTTGTAATTGAATTTGCAGTTTCTGGAATGACATTGCAATTGCAGTAAAGCTTTAAAAATTTTTTAAATGGGAAGCATAATTTCAGTCTAATACGTTTTCCTCCGATTTATTTTCAAATTTTCAATTACAAAACGTAGATTCGAATCACGTCAATACACTGACATTCCACTAAAATACATCGTTGAATTACACTTGTTCTGTTACAAATCAATTAAGTCTCAAAAGTCTTTCTTTATACAATGGATATGAAAGTCAATATATTGCTAATTACATATATTGCAAGTATTAGTCATTACGAGAACAACCGGTTTGTAGGTACAAATTATTAGATAATGATTTCATCTGTTTGTCGTTAATAAAAACAAATAAAACATCATATTAGGGCAAGGCCGACAATTAGATACCCTATACAACTTCGTCTGATACAGCCATTCATCCATTTTCATAATAATCCGCCAAAAATTGTGCACTATTTTTATGTAACGGCATGCTTTTCATGAAAGCTTCCATATTAGCAGATGTTTACAACCTTAACTGACGTGGTCCAAGTTTAGCAATCTTTTTACTTTTACTTGTCAAAAATTTTATTATTTTTCAGTTGTTTCCGTCATGAAAAAATACAAAAAAGTATTTGTCGCCATATAAAGGATTGCTTTTTACGAGAGCCCCTATATAAAGTGGAGTCTAACAAATAGACCTACCGTGATCCAAATTCTCTACATTTCATTTTTACGCTGCATTGCTACTAGGAAGGAATTTTCATCTTAAAATAGTAAAAACGAAGCGCTGTTGCTAAAAGGATTACTATTCATTGAGCCCCCCTATATGGAATCGTATCCAAAGAATACATCCACGTGGTTCAAACTTGATACAGTTAAGTTTTATTATGGATAAATTTTTATTATAAAATATCAAAAGTTCGACTTTTTTTTGCATTTAAGCATTTAGATTTCATGAAACTATTTGTATGCAATAATGTCCGAATACTAGACCTGTTTGATCCAAATTTGATACAGGCAAGTTTTATATGAAATTACCACCAATTACAGAATTGGAAATTTTTGCCATATAATCGCTTAACTTTCATTAGAACCCTTATCTGACAAGAGTTCCGAAAAATAGACCGACGTGGTCCAAATTCGTTAAGGTTGACTTTTACGTCAAATGAATATTATGAACTAATTTTCTCCAAGAAACATTGAAAATTAGACTTATCCTCATACGAAGATTCACTTTTCGTAGGTTATATAGCCGATCCATTTCAATTTTTCACATGAACTTAGAATGTCAAAATACTATTACTCAGCGATATTTGTCGCGAAAGTCTGAAAATAGCAATAACGACTTTTCAAAATAATACAGTATACTATAATGGTCACATTCGAACCATTTTCAAAGGAACCCGTCCCTGGATCAGTCTAACGAATTCCGGCGAAATATCTCAAAAATTGAGATCTGTTGAATGAACAAAAGTATACATGGACAGACCAAGAGCTTGTAATTCATAATTACTTTCTGAGAGAGATATCAGACACACAGACAGACGGACAAAAAAGCCGGTATAAAAGAGGGCACGTCTATCTCTGGAAAACAAAACAAACCGAAACGCAGTCGTAACCTTATTGCGTAAACGGTTAACATTCCTTCCTTATTCTAATTGAATCAGGTAAGAAAATTATAGATCGTGACCGAATCTTTTGTATCCATTACCGTTACCCTAAAAAGACTAACAAACGGAAAAAATCGAATTTTCGTTCTCTATAATGTATTGGGTGGGCGAGGCTGATTTTTTTCTGTTTCCTGTTTTCAGAATAAAAATGGAAATGGCATATGTGTTATAGTTTATGAGTAACGACCAAAAAAGTGTTCTCAGTTCTTGTCGTACAGGGTGGTGAGCTTTGAAAAGTTTGGGTCATTTTGAAATGCTTTTGCGAATTTGTAAGCGATTTCTTCATTTTTACGAACTGGAGACACTTTACCACAGATACTACATAGCTGGATCGATGGACAGATGAACAGATAGACATGTGTGAGTGCATTCAGATTCCGAAACTAATCAAAAATGTGTATACTTTACGGGGTTTTTGGAAGCTTGCTGCTGCGTGTTATAAAGGTATTGAAAAAAAGATTACATTTTGATACTCTATAATATTGGATAGGCGTGGTCAATTTTCTCATTTTTATACAGGTAGTATAGCATCACTCTTAAAATATATATTCAAATTTTTATAGATTTTAATAGAACGTCTTTTCGTCGCTACATAAGTGATTGTATTAAACTGAATTGTGTAGAGTATTCAACGGTGTCCTACTACAATGGTTTTGCTTGTCTTGGCTCGTGTTGGCCCGAATTTTCATAAAAAACTAGGCAAGTTCGGAATTATTTTTAATGGTTTAACATTTATGTAAATATGAAACGGGAATTTCACATAAATGGCCTTAATATCACATATGGACGACATACATTTTTGAAAATGTGTTTTTTTATTGCTTGGACATCTGACAAGAATACACACTCGTAACACCGTAACATGCCGTAAGAAAGAAGTAGTTATCCTAACAAGGAAAATGTTGAGTTTTGAGAAAAGTAAAACGCATTCTCTGACAGCATTTTTTGTTTTTGTACCCGAACGATGTAAAAAAGATTTGTTTTGTGAAAATCGTATTCCAACTGGGAATGAAATGTGGATCAATTTCGGGAATCGTAGGCGTAAAAATTCATGGATAGATCCGGGTGCCATTCATATTTACTGCGAAATTGAATCACTTAGGTAGGAAGGTTCACATATGGTGTAACCAGAAAAAGAATCCACTTTCATGTAACGAAAACTGAAGATCATATGGCAAAACGATCTAATTTTCAATAGGTCGTGATGAAAATCAGATCTTAATAGTAATTTAAGATAAAAAGAACTAACTTCTACAAATTTGGACCACGCGCACTTATTTTTGCGTCCCACCCTGTATAAGGATTTTTACGAACATTTTTGTTTTTTAGGGTAGAAAAGTTTTAATATGTTATGATGAAATTTGATCCCTAATAGTAATATGATATGAAAATTTGAACCTATACCTCAATTTTTGAAGCTCTTGGACGAAACCATTCCTACGGAAAGCAAGATTCCATTTGCAAAGAGGTATAATTTTTAATATGCAGTTCCATAATCGTAAGTTTCGTAATATCGTAAAAACAGGATAAAACATTTGTGTTCTACAACAAAAATAAAAATTGTGTTAGACAATGTAATGTAAGATATTTATTAGTCGGCTTAACTCAACTATAATGTTTCCACCTGTTTTTTGCACGACATCTTTTCATCTACCCATACAGTAAAAACGTTTCGCGACAAATTCTCATCCATCTTATCATCTTGTGTATAATGCGCAGTGATAGGTACTACAAACGGAATAGTAAGGCTATTATACCTTAATCTCTTACTAGTGGGAATAAATTTTTTATTATAGTTAAATGAATTACCGGTATTTTAGAAAGCAACAAAAGTCCCGTTAATTATTAAATTGCTTCATTCGAATTGAAAGCAAAAAGTCAGAAGAATGTAATTCATTTGACGCAGACTGATATGTTAAGAATCTTTAATTCAGCATCAAGATAATCCTTTTGAGGCACAACACATGAAAGTACTTTTTAGCTTTAAAGAGTATCATCTGCTTTTATACCTTGCACGACTTGCGGTACAGGTTATATTAATTTTATGAAGATATATGTAACACCCAGAAAAACTTCAAATAAATCCACTTTTTATTATAGTAATCTAAGGTTGTCTATACGTCTGTCCCTCCGTGTTCTTGTACTCTTGTGTTTAATCTACAAATCGCAGTTCTTGATAAATTTTGATGAAATTTGTGTTTTGACCCAAGGACGAATACTATTGAAAACGGATTGAATCGAACGACCCTCTCGACGAGTCGCCATATAACGCCTTAGGTGGAAAAGTCTATATATAATAATGATATGCAATTTTCGAAATTCTTCGACAAAAAATTCTGAGGAGTAGTACTTTGGTATTCTAAATTTCTGTGAAAAATTTTCACCGGATGAGGCGTTCTTTCGAACCCCTTCCCGTATAACCGCTCCTACGAGAAATGGACTTTTCAGCATTCCGTCAGAATTGACGCATAATAGTAATTTGATATAAAAATTAATTTTATCGAATTTGGGCCACTTTGGTCTATTTTTTGGACCCCAAAGTCTATTTCTTGGATCAAATTCTATCTTATGATAAAAAGTGGTCCATATTAGTAATTTGGCACAAAAATGAATCGTAGGATACGGTGCCAAAGTTTAAAATGTAGCTTTTTATGACGATATAAAAAAAAAATATTAAATTTGCTTTAATTAGACTAAATCAGCAGTCATTTTTATTACCCTCGAATATAACGGTTTTTATGAAAAATATGCAAAATACATTTGTGGTATTACCACAGAAATGAATGAATAGTTGTATAAGGGAAATAGATGGGTGTACGGCATTCAAAAGTCGACCTTGGCCGATTACAATGTTTTTACTTGTTTCACTATGGCAATTAACCAGTTAACTGCGTATGACGCAAATACGCGTCGACTGTACTAAAATAAATATATCCGATAAATGTTAACGAAATAACTAAAGTGAATATAAAAAGAGTGAAATAAAAAAATTACCATTCGATATAAAAAACTCGAAAATTTAGCAAAACGTAATACAAATGTCATTTAATGATACGTTTCCTACATAATACCGGTAAGCGCGCTATAATTTAATAGCTGAGGGACTATTGAAAGTAAATTACTCCGCGCTAACTGGTTAATACGCTCTTCTGTATGGCGGAAGGGAATCCTAGTTAGTATTGGTTTTGTGATCTCGAAAAACCGAAATATATAACTGGTTTGAAAATGAAGAATAATTTTATACATCTTTTTGCTCGAGTTATTTTTGAAAAAAAAAAAATTTTTTTTCCTCTTTAAAGCGAATTGCGCGCATGCTTATAATGGCTAAAAATGATCGGAGGAGTAAATATGATAAGCTGTATCTAATACCCTGGAGATTCGTACTAAGCAAAAGAAATAGAAATAGTTTTGCTGACTTATTGTTTGCATTGTGTGTACATGCATATATGAGTAACTCAATTTAATCCATGATAAGCAGGCAGTATATAGTGCAGATTATAAGAAAAGTATATTTACTTGCGATGATTTACAAACGTAATTAAACAAACTTACATCATTAAGGAGCACTTTCCGTTCATTGCATGAAAAATTCTTTGCTGGCATTGATGTGTAAATCTTATGCATGTTTCATATGAATTATATACATATATATATATATGTTTTTTTTTTTTTTTATATATGTTTTGTTTTGTTTTTGCTTTTTTTGGTTTGTTGTTGTTATTTTCTTTCTTTTGTTTTTTAATACTAAAATACGCAACTGCATATACGGCTGAGCAGTAAAACAAATAAAACTACTTTGGCAATTGAAAAGTGCATGGACTAACATTGATTGGATTGTAAACCAACCACATATACAAACTATTATATATGTCGAAATTTTAAGAAGAAGACAAAGAAGAAGATTTAGTTTACAATATTTTTTTTAAAGAAAAAGCTTTAAAAATAATGAGAACTAAATAAGAGGATTAGTAACAGAAAAGAATTAGAAGAATCGGTTCATTTTGATAGGCACATGACTTTCAACGGTCGTCATCTTCAGCCCTTGTAATAAGTACAGTTATTGAATAAATTGTCAAATCGAAAGAACTTTAGATGGAGTCGCTGACATCGTAAGAGCTTAATTAAAGCGAGCCTTAATTGCGGGAGAATAAAAGTTGGATACGTTGGAAGTAGGGAATGAATGATTTTAATTTCTACGCTAACGTTAGAATACGCTACGTTCATTTTACGTGATATTGTATTTATTTATTTATTTAGGATTCGTGGAAATAGATTTTCATTCAGGCATCCATCTGTTGTTTGCCGAATTTGCCGAATACTACGAGAAGCACATAGATCTTTATAACAATAAATGAAGTGATGATCCCATATAACGAAATAAAGGGAAGCATTATATAAGCGGATCTATCCTCTTGCAATATTTAAAGTCGACCGAATTTTTTAAATTAGTGTGAGGCAAGAATCCACAAGAGGAGATATACTTTGACAAACAAAAAAAAGTACTCCACATGCTTTACGAATTCTTGAATCAATAATTACACGTGTGCACGTGACATGCAACAAATGTTCAAAATTAAAAAGTTAACCGTATAAGGTTTTGCAACAACAAATTTTATGAGTTGAGACGTTAAACCAATATATTCAATAATAAAGGCTCAAGCATGGTATCCATCGCTCTGTGAACTTTTCAATGCGCCGTTTAGAAGAGAATAACCATCTATTTAAGACTTAGCAACAACTCTTCTTCTTATAGTGAAAGAGTAAGATAGTTACGTCTCTCAGAGATTTTGTTGAATTACTTATCGAACTCTCATTTAAAAACAAAAATGCATATATATGCATACATATATATATAGCTTAGCGAATGGTTGTGTTTTCGACCACCGTTTAGTCCGTTTAGTTAGCGGTTTGGTGAAAGCGTTGCGAGAATGTTGAAACTCATCTGCAAAATAAGAAAAATTATGTAAAAACGTGTGAATTTTTAGACAAAAAAAAAAAAAAAAATAGAAAAATTATAATAATAATAAGAGCATTACATATTTATGTAGAAAAATAAAAAACAAAAAAAAAAGGAGAAATCCAATGGGAAAAAGCAAACAAAGTCATTTGCAGTTGTAGGAATTCGTTCGCTCGCTCGCTAAAACAAGTTGACATTTGCAATCGCTCACACAAAATTCTAAAACTAATATAACCGTTCTTTCATGTGCAGACACATATAACGTAAAAGGACATACTATCGTTTTACCTTTTAAGAACGATTTATACTATACAAGTTTAGATGCTTATATCTATTGATATACAATTTATACCGATATACTGGAAACTGGTATAAAATAGGATTAATTTCATTATATATATGTATATAGGATAGATCTCTAGGAGTATATACGAATGGAATCATACGCATATGTGGTTAAGCCGATGATGAAAGAGAACAAGTAGGAGTGCGAAATGTAACATACAGTTAAGGTCGTCTCTTGAATACACTTCACATCACTGTAAATAAACGCTAAACAGATGTTTCATAAGAAAAAGATGAAAAATTCATATTTATTTTGTTAATCGCACTTAAGTAAAATGAAAAATGAATTTGCTTAGCAATCGAAACATCGACCCAGCAAGCGCATTCATGACGGCAGATGAACAACTTCATCCACATTTATCCTTGAAGCGAAGGTTATAAGCGAGTTTATACGATTCTTGGGAATATCCACAAGAGAGATAAATAAGGCAGAGAGAAGGAAGAGAGAGAGAGAGAGAGAGCGCAAAATAATTGATATAAAAATGCGTGCAGTAAACAAATAGTAGGAAGCCGACAATAAATAAAGTACGCGGCGTTAAAGCTAGAAAACAATAACAAATGATTCCGTGGAAAGGAAAAACCAATAAAACATTAGTAGACAAAGTAAAATTTGTGTCACTTTGTGCAAGGCTTTTGCTTAAAACATACATATATTGATCGGCCCGTAATCAGCTGTGTGGTAAGCGGTGTCAGTCGGTCGCTTACGTACATACATTTCTTTAATTTGCGTTTACGTGGTTCATGCTTTAATCAGTGCACCGGCCGACAGTTGAATACGTTCCCAAATTAATGATTTAACTAAGAACGTTAGAAGAAAAATATGTTCTGCGAAGGCGTCAGTTTCTCGCACCGCACACGTACGTGTATGCAAAAATATAAAAGTATACGACAAATAGCGAAAAATAAATAAAATAAATAAAAAAAAAAAACAAAAAAAAGAGCAACGAGAAAGTTTAGCCATCTGTGACTTTACAAAATGTGTATCACATGAATAAATTCTCCTCTAGTCATCAAAAAACCCACAAAGCTGAAATCAAATTAAATATTTCGGCCAGAAGGCAGCTGCACACTTCGACTCAACTTACCAGTGGTAATTAAATTCACTTATCTATAAATACAAAAAAAAAAAAAAGAAAGAATTATGTTTGGAAAATTATTGCAAAAATTAAAAATTTAAAATGACTGTGTGTTCACTATGAGAACGCCTTCGATATATAAGGTGTGAAAAACCCGTTATTCGTTATCTATCTAGGTAGGATATATTTTTCCCACATGTTCTGAATTGCAGATTTTATATTTGAAAGTCATGGCGTATGAGTTACGTTGCTTTTTTTTTTTTTTTTTTTTTTTTTTTTTTCTTTTCAATTTTGTACACACATTTATCAATACAGTAGGTGTCAAAAGAAAATGAACAGTTGTACCAAGAAGGACGTAGAATGCATTGGATATGTAATCAAATTAAAAATTTTAAATTTTGAAAAAGAACTCTATTTAGGCAAATGATTTTTTTTTCGCTTATTTTATACATAAAAAAGAATAATCAAAAAAATTAAAAATTTAATACAATAAAAACCCGGTTACGATACTGGGCATTGCGAGACAAAATAGGACGTGCGAGTTCTAGCTAAAGTAGTAGTAGAGAGAGAGAGAGAAGTATTTGCTAAATTGATTAAAGAGAAAAAGAAAACAAAATTGAAATTAAAAGAAAGTCCAGATGAAAGCGAATGTTGCACCAAAAAATATGAAGTTTGTCTGCTAACCATTATAGCGAACTTCTAAACTTTTATGTCATTCACCAAAGTCTCTGGATTTCGATTCAACCGATTATTATTATTGCTATGGATATTTTCGTACAGAAATAAAACAACGATTATTTCTAGATTTCTAGCTACGCGAGATTAATGTACATATGAATGCTTCACTTGCCAAATCGAGTAACTCCATTTTTGGAATTTTCTTAAATTTGAATATCAAAGCACTTCCTTAGCTCCTAACTGTTGACATATTCAAAATAAATTTCTCTAATAACAAGTATCAACACCACTGACCCAGAAATGACAAAATCGTTTTAGCCATTTAGGCAATTTTCAAAAACTTGTTCTTCTTGTTTTATCGAGTTAATCGATTTGGCAATTGAAACATTCATATACGTTATTTGTTTGTTGTATTTCTTTTGAACCCATAAAAATATTATGGTGAATCGAGAAACTGCCAAGTTTGCTTTTGCAGATTCTCGAATCCAAGAAAAATGCTATTCCGAATCTGTTGTTTACGTGGCTTTGAATACGTGCTTTTTATAAACTAAGCGTTCAGTTGGTCTAAAAGTTTCAAAAATTTTTTAACGATTTTAAGAAGTAAGAGATTCGATTAAAGTACGCTTTTGAAAAACTTGAACAGAAAAAACATTTCAAATAAGTGCATTTCATGATTATCAGTCGAAATTTTTGTAATAATTACTTTTTTTTTTTGGTACGAATAGGAAAAAATGTATTATTAGTTAGTTTTAAGAAAAGTCTCTTCACAACAACCTTAGTCCTTGTTTTCTTCTATACCTTGTTCGATTGTTGCTTAATCCTGCAAAGTTGCTCTCAATAATATTTTTACAATGTGGTTGTTGATGATTGAAAAAAGTAACTCTGTCCACTTTCGATACTGACTGGTGAAGGGACAACTTATAAATTATTACCGTAAATTGAAAGGTATTAAAGAAAGGTACTAAACCAATGATATTGAAAAACATAAAAATTCCTGCTCTGATATTTTGATTAGGATCTGATCATTGTAATGATTAGTACTTTTAATAAAGAATGTTTGATCTGATCCAAT
Organism: Glossina pallidipes; assembly: GCA_000688715.1. Classification (NCBI taxonomy): domain Eukaryota; kingdom Metazoa; phylum Arthropoda; class Insecta; order Diptera; family Glossinidae; genus Glossina; species Glossina pallidipes. The sequence goes on along the minus strand of KK499789.1, from coordinate 1,662,041 downwards.
AAATTCTTATATTTTTGCTCAAAGAATATTCGCAATACCTTATGATCGTCCCCTAAAACCGAAACATACATTATTGATTATAAATTCAGTCCGTCTATTTACTGTAAGAGGAATCAATGTCGCAAAAACTATGATATTAAGTTAAAAATCGGCCCATGTATTCTGCCAGATGCTTATAATGGCTAAAACAAAAATTAAAGATTTCAAAATAGTTTTTAAAGATCTTTCGCAAATAAGGCTTTAAAACTTGCCAGGAATACATGGCATGGGATACAGAAAAAAAAAAAAAAAATCGTATCTAGGAATAATAAAAATAATGTTCAGTACAAAGAGAGAGAGAGAGAGAGAGAGAGAGAGAGAGAGAGAGAGAGAGAGAGATAGAATTAAAGCGAATATAGCTTCCTTAGTAATATTCGTAACGCAAGGACTTGCGCATCGGTAATCTCAACACCTGTCTGCTTTCTTCAGATGGCAGGAAACGCAATAGAATAATAATATTCGGATAGGACATCAGGTATACATTTGAATAATTGAGAGAAAATCAGATTTGAAAAATATTAAAAAATGGCAACACCTCAGCCATTCTCGTCAGGTATCTTCAATTTAGGAGACTCTAGGGCAAGCAGGACAAGCGCTCTAAATTTGGATATATAAAAAAAAGCCAATTCTCTATCTACCTGCCTATCGGTAGTTGATCATGTATAAAATCATGATAAAGATAAAGAAAAGGCTATGAAAATAAGTTCGAATTTAACTCTAACGAAAAGACATTTACCAATTACGTTAAGTTAAGTAGTTAGGATCAAGATATGATCGGATCTGGAAATCTACTCGGTCCAAATTAGGGAACGTGAAATGTTTCTGTGGACACGTCGTGAATTTATATGCAAATATCTTTCGAAGAAGCTAAAGAAATTTATATTTAGTTTCCAGAACTATTTTTTCTTCATTTCAAATGTATTTTCATAGGGATTCACGTGATATAGGTGAGTATAGGAGACGATTTTCAGGGTGGCCGCGCTAGAGTCTCAAATTTGACGCTTTTTTGTCCACAGCTGGTTTATGTTAATATCTCAAGTTTGTAAGAAATTTTTAAAATCGCTTTTGAGAAAAAAATTATCACTTTTATAGTTCGCTCGGATCGAGTAGGCTTCCAAATCAAACCATATCATGATCCTAATTATTTAGCAGCTCTCTTATAGCCTCTACAACGCCTCGTTAAGAGAGCGAGTTGGTAAACGTTTTTGCTAGTTAATCTGTCTTGGCCCTCTGTTTAAATTAAATAATCGAAACTCCCCTATACACTTGTCACGCACATTGTCAGAAACTCGAACAAAAAAATGAAAGTTGTTCAAGTATTATGCTGCTTTTAAAGTTTCAAGTACCCGTGCACTCCTATATAGTCATGTTCGAAAAATCGAATGACTATCTAGACCATTTCAAATTTTTGCCACGCCCACAACCGTCTTTAAGGGATCCATAAAGCCAATAACCGAAAAATTAATTTCTGATAAATCTAAAGTCGTCTTACTCCATAAGTAACAGAATCGATTTAATCGTCTGTCTGGTGTAGGAAAATCCGATTAAAAAGTGAAAATACTGAGTAGAATTGAAAGAAGACTCCTCCCTACGCATTAAGAAGTTAAGAAATCAGCTAAATCGGCACGCAATCAATCGGGAATTTGGAAACCTCATCCCTAAGAATGCTTGAATAACCGTATCATTCCATCATATTTGCTAATTACAGATAATGGCACGCTATGGTCACACTATGCTTATGTAGGGTGTTATGCCCAGAGCGCTTATATTAATTAAGGTTTTTTTTGTAGATTTTGCATTCTATGGTGTATGTATGTATATATATATATGTATGTATGTATATATATATATATAGCCTGCTGCCTATACAGCTGACTATACATATGTATGACTATACATATATATGTATGTATGTATGTATGTATGTATGTTTGTTTATATATATATATATATACCTAGTCAGGTTTATAAATTGCAACTCGATGATAAAATATTCTCCAGTTTGTGTAGAAATGTATTAACACACATCTGTTTCATATACTAAAAGATATCTTTAAAGCTTTCCTCATATTTGCTCTCGTAAGCGTTGGCTAATTAATCTTTGTTTTTTGTCAAATTTATATCTTGCTCCCCTTGAGATGAATCTTAGATACCTGGCACCGTACGTAAATATCATACGATAAAGAGTTTTTATAAACTCCAGTCCAGTAGGCCCGATTAAGGCTATAATAGATTGAAGCTTTGTGTGTACTTTTGAAGCTTAAATGTTATGTGAAATAAACTAAAGACATCCAGGCTTGAATATTTCAATAATTCGATCACGAAACATAAGGAACTTAAGCAGAGTGACGTATGGATATGCGGAAATGGTCTTGACCCACTTGACTGGACTTGACGTGCATACACATATGTTAACGTTACGAAAAGGATGTCAAACTTAATACATCTAATTCGTCGTTGGTAAATGTGAGAAGAAAAAACGAAATGAAACGAAACTAAATAAAATCCTTTGTTGTATTAATGAAAACGTACAAAAAAAAAAAAATGACCTTAACGCAATAAAAAAAGTGTTGAAAAATGAGTACAGAAATCCTTCGTGAGGTTTTACAAAAAATGAATATTTTTATAGTTTGACTAACAGAAAGCTAAAACATTGTGCAAATATGTATAAATACCACCTGTATGTACATAGCACATCACAAATACACAAGAGACTTATACTTTCCGATAAACATTTTCACTTTCGTTTTGACAAGTACCCTTTACGCTCTCATATATGTTATATATGATAGACACTTACAAATGCAAGTACAAGTGCAATATATCTTTAACGGTATTGTTTTTACTTTATAGAAGTATCGCTTGCGACCATTGCATGCACGATTCTCATACCCTTTTTTAAACGAAAATGATATGCAAGTTAGGAGATGGGAGGCTAACAAATTTAAAATAAAGTAATTTTGATTAACATACACTACTCGCGTGCATATCATTGTTACAATACATATGTATATAAGCATATGAATATGGCCTTAACAGTTAATTTTGTCTTCCGCGTTTCAATTTTTTAACCGAGTTTATTATATATTAAGGTCATGAGTCAGTCAGTTGTCCCATTTGCATTCATTAGCAAACTTTATTAATTTTTGACAACAATAACAATAACAAGAATAACTAAATAAGAGTATACTATGCATAAATGTGCATCTTTATGCATTTCTATACTCGAATAATGGCAGAAAGTTTATGAATTTTTTTGTTCGAATACCTGAACAAAAGCAAATATATTTAAACTACATTTTGAATGTTAATAAGTAATTGAATTACTAAATGGATGACAGGTATATCAACAGATCGACCAATATTCTTTATAGTTTTTAAAACTGATTTCAATTTTCGCATTTTTCCAATTGATGAACTGAATGAAAGCACTTGTTATACCTTACAGCATTCGTGATACAAGCGTATATTAAGTTTGTGTTAGTGTACGCAACACTCAGAAGACCTTGAGATAGACATGGTTTATTATATTGATCGATACAGAATCACTTTCTGCTTGGATATAAGCTTGTCTGTCCGTCTGTCCGTTTAGCCTAAAGATCGCAATTTGCGTGTTTTGAACTAAGGACGAACGCTATATAAAATGGTTTTGATCGGCTCACTCCCCATATAACGACAAAGACAGCAATTTTCAAAATTTCTTCACAATAGTCGCTAAGTATTTCGACATTCTAAATTGATAGGAAAAATTTAGCTCTACCGGGGCACTTTTTTGAACGCGCTCTCATACAATCGTTCCTATGAAAACTAAATCTTTATATGGGAAAAAAGTATAATTTAAAATATTTCATTATGAAAATTAGTTCATAATAGCAAACAAAGACATTTCCACAAAGGCCTAATAAGGTTAATATTTTATGGTGAATTTGACATAGAAATTAAGCGGATCAAAGCTGAACTATACAGATCGGTTTCAGCGACTCCATTCCATAGAAGATTTCTCATGAATAGTAAGCATTAAAGTTTTATGTTGAAAATTGGTCGGTCCATAGTAGCAATTTAGGCAAAAAATACAAGGTGGGGAATTTGGACCACATAGATCTATTTTTTAGACTTCAACAAATGTAGGAGTTATCATGAAAAGCAAGCCTTTTTATGAAGAGAAAATCTAATTTCTAGATTTTATGACTGAAACTGAAAAATAATAACGTTTTTGGGAAGTAAATTAAATTTGCTAAATTTGGTTCACGTCATGCGATCTTTTGGGCATCTTCCAATATGCGGGCTTTTTTGAAAAACATGCCTTTGCATAAAAATAATGTGTAAATTTTGGTGTATTATTACCAAAACGAGTGAGTCAGTGTACTAGGCGAAATTGTGTACCGCCCTGCCCATCGGGAATGTTCTCATTTGTTTTGGAAACAAGAAAATGGGCTCTAATGAATATATATATCACATAGTTTTGTTTCTAACAACTTCTCCATCTAACGATTTATATGGAAAGTAGCTTTTCTATGAAAAACACTTTCATGTGCGGCATATAGCGACGACGGCAAGTGAAGAGCATAAATTGTACGCATCAGTATACATTTTGAATAGCTTGTGACATTTCTTGGTCGACTGCAGCAATTTAACTTATTTTAGATAACGCTTTCGAGATTCGAAATTTACCTTAAATTAATTTAAGCAAGGGTGTGAAGATAAATTGGAATTTAACTAGCAAAGACACCTACCAATGTTAAATAATTCCAATTAAAATCCAGTTGGATTTTAAAATTTCATATGTTAGCGTAAAATGCGTATGGGAGAACACGCAAATTTCAGACTCTAGTGCGGCCAAACTAGAAAAGGTCTCCTATATTCACTTATATCACGTGAGTCTAGGCGTAGACGAGCATTCTTCTATTTCTTTTTCAACTTCTACTGCGACTGCCTAGCTGAACGCAGCACTGCACTTAGCTGAATGATGCGCTGCACTTAGATGAACCCAGCTGCACCCAGCTGAATGCAGCGCTGTACCTAGAACGAATGAATATTTTTGTGGACATTTCATGAATCTATATGAAAATACATTTCAAATAAACTAAAGAAATTCAAAGTGTATTTACGGGAACTATGTTTAACGATGTTTTGAAATTTGATATGTTAGCGAAAAATGGATATAGGAGAACACCCAAATTTGAGACTCTAGTGCTGGCAAACTAGAAAAGGTCTCCTATATTCACTTATATCACGTGCATGTAGTTATAGACGCGTATTCTTCTATTTCTTTTTCTACTTCTACTGCGAATGCCTAGCTGAATGCTTAAGTTTTTCTGAAAACCCATTATTTACATCCCCAAACGATGCGGAAATATTTGCTTTGCCGAAACATATACACCGTATAGGGGCAAGCTTCATAAACTCTATAGAGTTTTGAACCACTTTAACAAGGCCCGTCCCTCCGTCCCTATCTCTGTCGATCCATTATTGGAACCTGGTTGTAAAAATAAAAATACTGGCTTCCTATTTATCGTAGAAGTTCTTGCATGCAGATTGGTATTGTGGATGGGTCTGTTCAATCTGCACACCTACACACCTACGATATAATGTAAAGTAAGAACACTTTTGTTTTCGAAAGTAAAAGAAAGTGAAGGTTTTGCTCATTACTCATTACAATCGAAATACTTAAATCGGTGTCGGAAATATTTATATTTTTTAGGTGATATCTGAGGTAGTTTTGGCTCACGCACAAGCCGGTGAAAAAACGCAGGTCGCTTCTCTTTAGCGCCAGTAGCTTATGTCCTACGCTGGTAGATTTAGTAAATCTTTCTGCTTGCTCTGCGCTATGTTTCGAATGGGAAACGCTCATTGCTCGTTGATACCAATTTGTGAATACGGCTCCTTGGTACGCTACAGAAAAGTGTCGGACCCTAGTTTAATAGGATATAGGAGATTGAAATAACTCGCACATTCACCTACTATTAAAGCGCTTAACAGCCGTGGTTTATAACGAAATTGAAAGTGAAGAGTTTTATTGTAACTATTGCTCCGGAGTATCAAATTGGATGAAAAATCACCAGGGCTATGACAAGAACACACTTCGTTTTTTTTCTTATGACCATAGGCCGTTTACGACGTCAAATCATCGCTCTTATTATATTATAATCTATGTATGTACTTGTATGTATGTATTTGTTTGCATAAGTTATATAATCTGTCGTGATGTCCTTCATTATAGTGGTGCTAATGTAGGGTTTTGCAGCGAGAGACATCATCAGCAGAAATCATTCACGCAATTCGGGCATTTTTCCCATTACTTCTATGGTATATGATACCGTCCTCATGAAAATAGACGCACCAATTCCACTGTAAATGTGAAGGCATCCATCCATTCATTGTAATCATCAAATCGGTAGCTCACTGTAAAAAAAAAACAAAAATCATAGTTCTCTTCATGCATTTGCAGGGCCAATCACTCAATCAGCGGATATGTGACGAAAGTATTTGGAAATCTTTCAATTTTTACCTATCACATGTCATCGCTATGACAGTTGTATGTTAATAGTTCAAAAATAACGAGAAATGCATAATGAAACCTATTGTTGAAAGATCTTATATATATTCTCTAGGCTTAAATCCCTTAATGGGGATCAAGTCCCTCAAGTTTATATGATGTAATGAAAATAAAACAAAAATTTTTAGATGCCTGGATTGGTTGTTTTTAGACGAAGATGGTCTGTGGGCTCTGATGATCTTGTGGTACCCGGTGCAATACTTTTAATTATACATTTAATATGGTAAGATCTCACTTAATCGACAATAAACAAAGCGTTTATTGCATTCACAAATTTTTTCATTTCTAATAGTTTAATGATTGTAGTGGTTTCGTTGAGCATTTTAGACTATGATACAAGCCTTCTAGACGTAAAATTGCTATTTTATCATCAAATCGGTTATCTGGTGATATTGTGTCGTAAGTGCTGCTTAACTGCTTGTACAGCGATAATGTCATTTGCTGTTGTCTCCTTTCAGTTTCAATAAGTATAGAAATAGGTATTTGCGTGATATCAATGCGTGGTAGCATTTTAGATTCGGAAATAAGGAATCCTATTAACATTTGGATTTACATAAAAACCCGTAAGTTTCATTCAGTAAACATATTCATAAAACGACAAATACCTCTAATGTTGTTTCGTTTCGCCCATTTTCAGTAATTTTATTCATCGACGTGGTGTGGCTGATTTTAGGAACAATATGGATAGCAAACTTCTATGAAGAGTCCTTTAAAGATAAATCAAAGAAAATATTTGTTGGTGAGTTCTTTGTAAATTCAAAAATAGATTAATTTCGATAATCGATAAAAGTATTGAAAATTGAAAAATAAAAATTCTAGGTATTGTGATATCGAACTGGGCCCTAGTATTAGTGACATTTATAACCGTATGGTGTACGTTCGATGCTGCGGGACGTTCTTGGGTAAAAATGAAGAAATACCAAAGGTCGATGCGAGAAACGGAGTCGCGTTTGAACTACAAGCGCAGCAACAGCGTAAATCGAAATTGGCGCCAAAGGTATGATTTGAATACAGACACACAGACTTTTCGTTATTGTACCATGCGCTACTTGTTGTGCAGCGTTTATTAAGTGTTCGCGGTTGTATGTAACACGCAGAACGGCTTAAGATACATGCATCTCTTACTATACCGATAGATTCAGGATCATTTTTTGAATCAATCTAGATTTGTCTGCCCATCTGTCCATCAGTCTAATGTATGTTCATGTAATCTTGTGATCAATGTGTAGGCCATCATTTTTGAGATAATTTAATGAAATTTGGAACGCTGACGCGTTTCGGCTGAAGGGCAAAATTTTCGACAATTGCCCATATAACGTCTTATTTTGGAGAACCATCATGTGAAAAATATATTTCAATTTTCAAAATGCTTCGACAAAAATGAGTGAATATAGTATTGCATTATTTTAAATTGTTGCGGAAAATTGGCATAATTTTTTGAATCCCCTCGCATATAAATTCTAAACGAAAAAGGTCCTATTTATAATATTTTACGATGAAAATTCGTACATAAAAGAACTTTGATATAAAACTTAACCGGATCAAAATTGAAAGATACGGTTCTAATTTTTTAGACCACATTCCATATACGGGTTCTTATGAATATTAAGCCCTTTGGCAAAAAAGGTGAATGATTTAAAATTTTAATTATGAAAATTAGCCTTAGGACATTTGCAGCACATAGGTCAATTTTTCAGATCTTCTCAGGAAAAGGTAGTCCCTATATGGCCATAAAGTCTAATTTGTAAATTTTTTTATGACGAAAATAGATGAGAAATAATGAAATCTTTAAAAAGTAAGTTTAGTTTGTTGTATGTGGATCGAGTTAGTTGACGTTTTGAGTAACATCCAATAAGAAGGCTTTCATGAAAAATGTATTTTTACAAGTAAATAATGTATAAATTTTGTTTATTATCATCAAAATGAATAAGTAACTATATGAGGTGAAGTAGTGTCGGGCTTTTCCTTGTTTTCATAAATGTGAAAAGATAGCAAATAATGGCTAATTATCGAAGTAGTGAAACTTAAATTTCAAAGACACTTGAGAAAAAGCAAAGTCGTAGAAGAAGAAGAAGAAGTGAAACGTACTACAATTGCAAAATCGTTCGGTCGAAATCGTATTTACATCGACATCTTACGTGCTTCTAAAAGGCTTAGAATAGTCCGTAAGTTATACCAAACAACGCGATGAAATTTTCGTGTTTTCTATTATCGGAGACCTATTCGCTTTCTATGTTAATTCGTCAACACTTTTCGGGATACACTATCTTTAAGCAAATCTGGAGTTTGCAAAACTAATATATCCCCTTGGATAGCGAATAAAAAAACTTTTGAATAATTTTTGATCTAGAAATAATAGTTTGTCATCATCCATTGACGGTATGCTTTAAGTGCCAATGAAAGTTATTCTTAATATATATGAAGATAAGTTCAAGAAAACCTTCAGCTTTTAAAATTTTTTTGTAGAAAAGTAATGCGAGCATACCAAGATAGCTGGGATCATCGGTGTCGTTTGCTCTTCTGCTGCATAGGATCCACAGAGCGCAGTCGTAATTCGTTCACCGACATTGCTCGATTATTGAGTGATTTTTTTCGTGAATTAGACGTTGTTCCCTCCGACGTGGTAGCCGGCTTAGTATTATTACGGAAATTTCAACGTTTAGAACGAGAAGCTATCGTACGCCAAGTAAGAAAATGAGCTATAAGTGTGACAAACTTGGTAATGACGTCATTTTTGTTTTTTTCTTTTTTTTTTTGCATATTTCTACCAAAGCGAAAGAACGGCACGTATGAGTTTTTAAGCGGTGTACCCATCACTGAACATACCCAATTTCTAGCTTTGAACGACCCCAAAAGTTATGATTTCTTTCAAACTGTTATCCATTATATGTATTTTGCACAAGGTGCGTACGGCTGGCCGATGTACCTTATGATAAATCGCTCAAGAATGTACCATTTGCTGCCTGAATTAAGGTAACGCAACCCATCATTACTTGTTTCTAACAATAAATCAGATATCTTTTATTTTTAGATCGTTCGGTTGTTGTAAAAGCCACAGCGATGAAGTTGAAGTCATCCAAGACAACTGTTGCTATTGCAATTATGCTGCTTTAAAGAAGACTCTACAAGTAGGCGATGTGGAAATTCTTTATGTTACATATCATGTGGATGTCGGTGAAACACCATTTTTTGTAGCTATCGACTATTCGCAAAAGAAAATTGTTGTTAGCATACGTGGCACGCTTAGCATGAAAGACATATTGACTGATTTGAATGCCGAAAGCGAAGTGTTGCCATTAGATCCGCCACGTGAAGATTGGCTTGGGCATAAAGGAATGGTACAAGCAGCGATATACATACGCAATAAATTGCGTGAAGAGAATCTCGTAGAAAAAGCCCTCAATAGAAATCCCGATCGTAATACGCATACATTCACTTTAGTGCTGGTCGGACATTCGTTGGGTGCCGGTACAGCGTCAATTTTGGCAGTACTCATGAAACCTGATTATCCATCCTTACAGTGCTTTAGTTATTCTCCACCAGGTGGCCTCTTAAGGTACTTATAACGTATATGTAATCTTCGTAAACGCACACCTATAGGACTAGAATTATTGATTATCATTAGGGTTGAATCTATGAATTTCTCTTATTTGAGTAGACAGCAAAAATGCTTGAAAGGGATTTGGGACTCCGTTACATTATGCTTTAATTGAAATTTATTTAGGTTTACAGTTAATCTTAGTAAATTTAACGTACAATAATGTAAGTCAGGTAAGAGATAACTGTAAATTTTTCCAAATGTCTTCAATATTTTTTTTATAATTTCACTGTTAATTATTTTAGTACGAAAAACAAAAAAAAGTGATATGTTCCCAGTTTTTTTTTTTTTCCATGTTATGATAAAAATCGAATCTTATGCACGAACAAGCAAAAACACTACAGTTGACCACGACCCACGTTTTATTACCTTACACAGCCCAACAGTTATTCATATAACGATTTTTCAAAGTAAGATCTTATATAGGAAGTCGTCGAAAAATTGATCCGATGCGAAGCATTTTCAATAGCGGTCCCTCTTTCGTTCGAGTAAAACACGTCAGTCTACAAAATTTCATTAAATGTTTAAAAAATTGCGGCAGGAAACAAGACGGATAGACGGATATACAAGCTAAGATCGATTCGGAGAATAGTATAATAAGAAGTGGGTTGGGTGTTGCATACATCTGCATAAACTTTACCCTTGTACAAGTAGCGGTTTAGGGTATAAGAGCGAAAAACAATTTTCTGCAGGTTCTGCGTATTATAAAGGTTTTGAAACAAATATGAGACTTTGGCACACTACAAAATTGTGGAAGCTTTCCTGATTTTTTTCATCACACACATACACAGCTTCGTCTCCAGAATGTGCGTTCAAATTTTTGCACACTTATTTGCTGTAGTTTCTGAGTAATGAAATTTTTTAGCCGTTTTGAAAGACAAACGTGTCCCCATTTAACGCAGCGCTGTAGGCGTATCCATCAACCGATTTAGCTCATTTTCAATTTGGCTCAACTTCTAATGTGTCCACCAAATTTGAAATCGACAGCTTAATTTTTGCGGCCAGGAGAATACTTACGACAGACGGGCAGACGGACATGCTTAATTCGATTCAAAATTTGATGCTAAGCAAGAACATATATATATTTTGTTAGGTCTTTGAAGCTTCTTTCTGGGCAAAATGAATATACCTCTCATCCTTCGGGTATTTGTATGAAATATTGGTTTGCGTTTAATGAAAATTTTTATTAAAATTTTGTATTTTTTAAATTTGTGTCATTGTCTGATTTAATGTTTGCAGACATCTGCCCGATGTTTAATATTCTAAATATTCGACTTAATATAAGATTTTAGTTCTTTTTCAGAGATGTCTGCTTCGAGAAGATCTCTATATATTATACGTATATATAAAATTTAAAAAACTTAAATATACTTTTCATAAATTAATCTTTGTTGCATGTAGCATGCCTGTGGTGGAGTACTCAAAGTCATTTATTACCTCAGTAGTTTTGGGAAAAGACGTAGTGCCTCGTATAGGTTTATATCAAATGGAAGCTTTACGTGCTGATCTCATTAATGCCATACAGCGCAGCATAGATCCTAAGGTAGTATTTTGTATAAATCGATATCGAAAATTTATCAAATAATATTTCTTGTTTAGTGGAAAACTATATCATGTTCAATAATATGTTGTGGTTGTGGGCCAGAACCAACCTCAGTGATAGAAATGTCCGGCAAAGATACTGATATTAATAAATATCAAGAGGTTAATTAAATAATATTTATAAATAAATGAAAAAAAAAAAAAAATGATTTTAGAAGAAAAACTCAAGTGTTTTAAATCCGTAGGAACGTGACTCGGCACGCTCCACTAGTGCACATCCAACTGATAGCTCAATAGCTTTAACAATTCATCAACCGCTCTATCCGCCTGGGCGTATCATACACATCGTACGGCATCATCCCAAACCGGATGAGTAAGTTCAATTCACTTATATTAAATGTATATTAATTTACAAACCTTATCCAAAAGCTTCTATTTACTTTTACTTTTAAATTTACTTATGATCTCTTCAAAAATGCTAAGCCCAATTGTGCTTTTTTTTAATACAACTCATGTACTTTTATTGCAGGCAAAAATATGACAGAGGTTGGAGGTAGGACGTCACGCTTAAGATATATCAATTTTTTCAATTTTGAACCAACAACTCATAGTTTATAGTAAATACAGTTTGTCACATTTTGTGGCTGAAAACCCAAATGCGATAGTTGACGGTTGCTGCAATTCAAATGAAAAGTCTTATGAAAATCATATCCGAACCCGTTAAAAGCGATTTATAGAAATTCAAAATCGTGCATTTAAATGTATTCGCGGGAATTTTCCTATTGGTGGACGGAATGCAAGTGCTTGTTATGCTCTACAGCATTTGTGGTACAAGGATGCATTAAGTTTGTGCGAATGTATACAACACTAAAAAGGACTTGGAATAGGCACATGGCTAACTATATCAATCGACTGCGAATCACTTTCTGTCTATCTGTCCGTTTTGTTTACTTGTGTTGAACCTATAGGTTGCAATTTTTCAGATATTTTCATGAAATTTTGACCCAAGGGCGCACGCTATTCAATATGATTCGGATCGGACCACTTTTTCGACCGGTTTCCCTATAAGGCCTTAATTTAAAAAATCCTTATATCAGCAACGGTATTAAGCGAAGCGGTCAAATTCAAGAGAATTCAGCTTTCTACAGCAGATTGAATTCAACGGCATACAATTGAGTTTAAGTTCTTTTACTTTACTGTACCCCGCGCCGGGGTACAACACGTTTGCAACGGCCAGAAGGAAGCTTCAGTGACCGCATAAAGTATATATGTATTCTTGATCAACATCAAATTCTGAATCGTTTGAAGTATGTCTGTCTGTCCGTCTATTAAATGTCCGTTGTAAACATTCTTCTGACCGTAAAAATGAAGATATCGCCTACAAATTTGCAAAAAAGTTTGGAGATGCTCTAAACTTTTCAAGGGCTTCGCCTATAACGCCCACGCGCCTGTACGATAAAAACTTTCATTTGGAAAATAAATGCAATCAGCTTCGCCTACTTCATATTATAGAGCATGAAAATGTTGTTCTTTTACTATTTTTGTCTTTTTAGGATAACGACCAAATATAATTTAACGGTACAAAAGATTCGGTCATGACCAAATTCTTACTTGTTCTTTTTTCTTTTTTTTTGGAGGGGGAAGGAGCGGTGATCTATAATCGAAGCATGCTACAGTCTTTCCACACAGATGAGTAGCCGACTAGGTAAGAACGGCGGCTACGAGGTCAGTGTCTGCCGATTCAAATCTCAAGTGCGGTAGCTGTAGTGAGTGCTCAGTCGGTAATGGCGTAACACTTATCGATTGGGCGCACACCCACTTGGTTGCGGTCAACACCTCCCTATTTCTTTCTTTCTCTCTTCTTTCACTCTCACTTCACTGCGACGTCCCCTGCATTAGTTGTGCCAAATAAACCGAGTTTATGACTCTATAGGTAATCTATTATAGATAGATTCCTCTCCTAGCATGGCCGAGTAGTGATTACGCTGACGATTATATAAATTTTAGCTACAATTTGACAACAGCACAGATAAAAAAACTTGAAGCGACTCCTTTTCACTTATCGCCTGAAACAAACACATGAAAGAAGTGTTGCTCAAAACCTTTTCCTTCTTCTTCACAATTATTTAATACATCAAAGTACATCTAGTTTTATCGAGAGATATTGAAATTGCAAATGTTTCTCATAAAGATTTTTTTCATTACGACGACAATTCCTTATGTATGGAATGGTCATCAAAATGGCTCGATCAGGTCCATTTTCTAAAGGATGCGGTTGACCCATGTATAAAATTTCATCAAACTTTTTCGAAAATTGCCGCAAAAACGCAGGCGTAATTATCAGACAGACGGATTGACAGATGGATACACAGCCTAAAATCGATTCGGATAATAGTTCGAAAAGTGCCTTTGAATAGACGGGTATAATAAAGGTTTGGTCTATCTCAAGCTATTCTGAGTGTTGCATACAAACAGTGTTCCGTACAAACTTAATACATTCTTGTAACGATGTAAACATAAATATTACGTTTTTTCTTTTTTTTCTCGAAATGTCTTTATTTGCAATCTGCTTACAATTAAACTAAAAAAGAAAAGCAAATACAACATAAAATAATGACTAGATTTTCCAATATATAGCTGTTCACTTTTTGACTTCGGGATTGGAGTATGCATTAAGAGCATCAGTAATGTGTCTACAAATATTAAATGAACATAAATATTATGGTCAATAATGTGTGTGTTTTCTTATTGGACCCACATTTGATGTTTCGATGTTTTTCAATTTATCGAAGCTTGCCACTTAGTTAGAAGACAGCGCATCCTTCGAAAATAATGCCACAGCAGAACTAGATGCTCTGCAATTAGTTTACTCTGCTAGCGAAGAGTTGTAAGATTAAATCGATGTCCACCTTTCATAAGGTTTCCATGTCGAGAAGAGAGGACGATTATAGGACGATTGAAAAGAATGTTTGTATTTGTATGCGTAATATATCATTTTTATCGATTGTGCTTGAGTATCAGGAATTGAATAATTCTGCGACCAGATCGTCAGCTATCGTATCATAAATTTTAGTTAAAATGTGTTTTAAAAACTAGACTCCTGCATGACAACTACCAAATGCATGATGCAAATTTCTTGCTTCTCTGCTTTTTTTCTTTTTTTTTTTTTTTGAATTTTTGTTTTTCTTCTATTAAAACGAAATGTTTACTTATTATATGGCAGAAGTTGTTATAGTATTACACGTACGCATATGTATAAGTGATCGTAACGGGCAAAAGTGGGTTAAAAATTATATAAAAATTATTGCTTACATAACTATTTGTAAATGTCACTGCATGACTTCTATGTTACCACTAATGTATTTCAGCGTATTTGTGTACATGTGTTAATGTGTGCGTGGGTACTTGGCACAATGGTGCGTGACAAAAAAGTGAGAATTGTTGTTTTTCTTTTTTTTCTTTATTTTTTTTTTTTTTTTTAGAAATATGCTAAAAAATCGTGAGCCCGTCTATCAGGCCATTTGGGCAGATACAACAGATTTCGATGAAGTGCTCATATCACCTGTAATGTTACAAGATCACATGCCGGATAAGGTCTTAGCCGCTTTAAAGAAGGTAATACTTAATGCTGCTGATGATACCGCTTCATCGGTAAATAGTTTTTCAGTTTGAATGCCGTCCGCTTATCAAGCATTATTGGAATTTTTTTTTTTCTAAACAAAATTTTTATTATCCTTGAGTGTTGTTAGTTCACTACATCCACCACCGAACGAAGATGCTATCTTAGATAATATCGATCTCATCGAGTTTCTATAATCCTGATCGGCTAAGTCGAATTAGCTATGGATATCGGTTTGTAGAGTTTCCGCGATTGCAAACATTAAGGGGCAGTGTTTGAAAGTTGGTGAGAAAGTGAGTTTCTGATGATTGCATAACAAATTCTTGAACGGAATTGATCCGTTTAGAAACATGTCCACGATATCAAAAAAAAAAAAAAAAAAAAAAAAAAATGGGGAAAAAAAGAAAAAATTGCTAAGAACTTACATGTTACGAAATTTGATGCAAACAGTTAATGAGGTGGTTTCAACTACACCTGTCGCGATGAGTTTAACTAACGGATAACTGAGATATGTTCACAATTAATAAGAAGCTTAAGGTTAAGGTGATGGGTGATAACCAAATTTCGCTGAAAAGCGAATAAGACTTTTGTGTTGTTTTGTTTTACTTTAGATTTACAACATTTTATGTATTATTATAATATTAAGTGTATTCGAATAATCGCGCCTTCATCACCGATTTTATTTCGCAATTATTTCGGGATAATTTTATATACATTTACTGAGTTGTTTCGCTATAGTCATGCCAATCAAGATAAGTTCTATAATTATTTATAAATAAGTCTGAAAGGCCAAATAAAAAAATGATTTCTATTTTAAAAATTTTTGCTTTTTATTATACGTATGTTGTTTTTTTTTTTTTTATTTTCTTAAATTCGAAGTGTTCTTTGGTTGTTGCTGTAAACGAATGATTATAAAGTCGCTTTTCCGCTTGCAGTATTTGCTACTCGTTACAACTTTTGTTCCCTTTAAGCGAAAGAGTTTCAACAGAAGCGTGAAGACAAGCATTTTTTCTTTTTAATAGAAATTGAAAATGATTTAGTAAAGATTTTCTTGCTTTACACGCTTTGGATTGCACCGCTTGCTAGTTAAAGTATATTTCAAAATTTATTTTGTGAATAATTTTTATAGGTTGTAACTACTAGTGGACCACGAAAACCCCATCGTCAAACGTCAAATGCTTTTATTTCAATCCACGATTCGCAAAAATGTGATGGTATCGAGTGCGAATATAAAGACAACGGCGTAAACCGAAATTCCTATTTAAATATAATTAATTGTGATGCAGATACACCGTCAATTCAACCCAATGTATGCCTTGAAACATCATTCACTAATTTAGACAGTCCTCCGGCTTTGCAAAAATATAACAGTCACAGTGAAATAGGAGTCGAAAAGAGCTCAAGCAAAACATCGTCACTGGCCGGGAGTATACGTAGTCGTAGCCAACTAAGTTCCATGCAATGGGACATTTCCAGCGTTTTGGATAATAGCATTATAACGGTAACTCTAAAAAGTCCTTTGCCGCCAGCGAATGATACAAATTCAAAAATCGATTGTTCCGAGAAGCAGTCAATGTCATCGCATCGTCTAAAAGCTGTTGCTTTCGATATGAACGCCAGTTGTCCGCAAGTCAGTAAATCACCTTCGCCGCGTTTAACTATTCCGAAAAGCATTTTGTCGCGGCAATCTTCAACACGATCCCAATGTAAACCGCATTTGCCATTGCCACCATTGCGAAGAGCTTCAGATGTGCCAAATCCCGTAGATTTAATCCATGACGATTGGTTAGGCTTAGCACCATTAGCCAGCCCTGAGACCCTATCCGAAATTTCAAGTATCTCATCGCGCAACAGTGTACGCAACAGTCTAGGCACGAGCATAGATCGGTATTTACAAACTCTGCCCAACAGAATAGGCAGCAAGAACGTCTTAGATGATATTTTCGAATCACAATTACATACTCCGGTTGTATTACGAAGGGCTCCGAAATTTACGGAGAATCTGTCAACATGCGCCGAGGATAGTCGCAATCTTGATGAATACAAACGTATGAGTCGCGTAATTATCACTCATCCTTTGTTCACACCGCAAACGCAAGACTCTAGCGAGGAGGAAGACAGCTTCGAAACGGCCAAAAGTTATAAACGAACAGAAGACGATAACGACAATCAAACAAATGGATTAGTAGTTACTCGTCATCATCGACAGAATTCTAAATCGGCTGATCAGTTAGCTGAATTTACTATTAACATACCCGCCGAAAAAAAACTTACCTTCAGTGATAGCAATATATTAAACGAGAACGATGATGACGACAGCGAGCATAAGCAAGATAAATGCTCCAATTTGTACGCTACAAAAACAGCCAATCCTGCCAACGATAATGGCAAGTATCTTTGCAGCACGGAATCAGAGGATACAACATACTACAGTGCCAATTCGTCCATAGAACATGTGACTAATAATAATTCCAATGCGAACGGTAAATGCCAAACAGCCAATCGTAGTGGAATACTTGAATCACATTTTCCAATCTTTGAAGATGAGAAACATCTTAGCAACTCTCTTATAACGCGTAAACTATTTGTCGCCGACAAGGACCACGTTCATCTTAATCAATTAGTACAAATTCCCGAGAATTCCTGCAATTTGCCAACGACATCCTCTCCAGGACGTAGACGTAAAGCATGTATCTATCCGTCAAGCGCATCGCCACGTTGTGTAACTAATAAATTAATGCCGTCGCTAGGAAAATTCCCCTCAAGCACTGTTTTTAAATCTAACGAAAGCAGCGTTTAGTCTTATATTTCACAAAAACGAATACACATACTATAGAAGAGTACACATTAGTTAAATATATACAAAAATAACTAAAATCATTATAGTGGGCCACGGTCCACCATTGAATACCTTACACCGCTTCGCTTAATAAAGTTATTCGTCTAAGGACTTTTTTAAGAAAAAGGCATTTTATGGCAAATGGACAAGAAAACGGTCCAATCCAGACAATTTCCAATAGTGTTCGCCCTTCCTTTGGCCAAAAAGCACGTCAGTTTCTCAAAAATTGCGACTGTTGGCTGAACACAAGAAACAAGACGGACGGACAAGCTTAACTCAATTGAGCAAGTGATTCGAAATCGATGGGTATACTAATAAAAGATGGATCTACCTCAAGTTCTCCTCTGCGTGTTGTATACATTCGCATAAATTTAATACACGCTTGTGCCACCAGTGGTGTAGGGTATAATAAAAAAAAAAATAAAAAATTTTTCACATAATTGAAAGCATAGAAAAGTAGAATACATTTTCAAGGCTTTTAAATCAAAAAGCATAAACGTTATCTAAAAATCATAAAAATTAAATTAAAAGATTCCTTAAAATCGATTCAAGTCGAGTATAAGAAAACATTTACAAATGCGGCGATTTGTTAAACGATTTATAGACGAATCCTTAGACCAAAGGTTAAACAAAAAATGGGGGGCAACTATGCCTGCTACTAGTAGATATAAGTGACATCACCTGTTTTTAGCTATAAGTAGTAACGAATTTGTTGAAAATCAGTTGCCAGCCAGTTGGCATTACAGCGCATTCTTTAGATCAGTAAATCAATGAAATTTAATTTTTTTTTAAAGCCAATCGATGCCGATAGAAAACTGTGATGTGAAAACCAATAAAAAAAAAAAAAAAATAAAAAAAAAAATCCTAAACGTCAACACATTCATACATACATAAATACATGCATGCACACATACACAACAAACACAGAGAAACATACACTTCTAGAAAAATTCATATCTAAATGCTATACAAAAAGAAAATTCGTAAATAAATAGATGCAAAAGAATAAAAATCTAAAGTTTGCGCGTGTTTTGCCATGCACACTTACATACACACACACACACATGTTTACAGTAATTTTTTTATGAAATAAATGCAAAATGTTATTTAAAAATTCTTTCTCTTACATATTCATTACAAAGCGGTCATAGTGAAATCACTAAAGAGCGGAGTGGACTTACGAAAAATTGTTATCCAAAATATTATACAAAAACAGCCAAAAATAAGCTTCAGAGAATGTATGATTTTCAAAAGAGAAAAATCGCTAATCAAAGTGTAATGCTCGGAATCGTGTTAATCAAGTTCATCCAACCTTCGCTTTGCTTTTGCAATTATCACAATCGTGTAGTCTGCGATGCAAAATTGCGAATTCATTCATATTTATTTATTGTCTATTTATTTTGCAAATACATTTACAAAGGCTGCCGGTTATCTTAAATCATAAGCTTCCCTGTGTTGAAAAGTCTCCGGCACTTTATTCATGTGTTTTTAATTCATGTCTGCAGATCATCTGAGACCCTGCTAGTAATAAATAGGAAGACAGCTACGAATATAGATAAAAAAGATTAAGTTTAAAATTTAAATGCTTGTGTGTAAATATGACAGCAATCAAGTCAAAGGTACCTAGTTAATGAAGAACCTTACTGATTATAGAAAGAAAGAAAAAGAAAGAGAGAGAGAGATAGGATTAATGATATTGAACGGCCATTTCGAAAGTGACACAATCATGATAACACCAAAACTAACACATATTGTTCAGTTCAAGTTAATCTTTCATATGATTAGCGAACGTACTAGTCTCATGAGTCTCTTATATTGTCGCACCGCTTCTCCTATCATTATTATTTCAAGAGCACTAGGCAACTTCCGAGTATCTTCGTTACCAAAGCTAAAGTCATAAGAGACTTGAGTTGACTTTGACTTACATAAAAATACAAGCGTGTGAAGATATATTCGAATCTAACTAGTGAAGGCAACTGCCATCTCCATTAAAACAGAACTTTGCTAAATATTTAGAATTAAGATATAGTTGGATTTGGAAGCCTACTCCGTCCATATTGGAAAGCGTAAAATATTCTTGTCGACTCAAGCAAGTTAAACAAATTCAAATTTTTGCTTCTAGGAGCTACTTTTAACATGATTTTGAAAACTCAAGTAATCTGAAATTTGGCTCGTTTTTCATAGCCATTTTTTGCTAACTTACCAAATGTCAAAAAATTGTTCAAAAAACTTCCAGAAAGAAAAGTTTAACTTTTTTCATCTTATGGTCATTCGAAAGGTATTTTCATATAGATTCATGCGGTGTCCATAAAGATATATGTTCGGTTTTCTAATATGAACGGAGTAGGCTTCCAAATTCAGCAGTACCTTAATTCTGAATAGCTAACAGAGCTCTGTGAACGGAGATTGCCTTTACTAGTTAAATTCGAATTTATCTTCACCCCTGAAGATACTAAGAATACTCCTGATAGAATCTAATGGCACTTTTTACATTAGCAGATCTCGTTTGGTAAGCACTCCAGTATATATGTACACAACATAATCTTGTTTTGCTCGTTACTCTTTTAATGTTGACCCCTTGATATTTACTTATTTATTTGATTGATTGTTCGGTCAATACAAAGCAGCCATTTACGCTATACAATGATAAAGTCACGCATTTCATTAATAATAGGGAAAGCAGCAGTAATTTCTATTGTACATTCATATATATATATATATATATATATATATTGAACAAGCATTTCAATGATCATTTTGTGGAAAGTAGTATAATTCACAGTTTGGGGACTACATCAGTGACACATATTCGGAAATTGGCCTACCCAGCGCAATCTTTTCTTGTTATGTAAGGGTCATTGAGTTCACGAGTCCAACTTTCGATAAATTTCGGAGCACATGCGGCTTTATTTCCGGCCTAATTTGGGATTAAAAACAATACCTAATTCTGTAAAATAGGGAACATCTCCTATACTCTGTCTATATAGGCGATCTTGTTAAAAAGGACAATTCCTTACATTTGCTTAATAAATATGGGATTTGTTCTACTCCAAGCTACTAAGGCATCCAAGCGTACATTAAAATACATAAGTATTGACCCACAGGCGGCAATTCATGTATGGATAGAATGAACAGTAGGGGGCCAAGGTGGCTACACTGTGAGGCTCAAGACGAAATAGATAGATAGTACACTGGATAGGATACCATTGTAAGTGGCACGTGGCATATCATATACGTTATTTGAAATGAAATTTTTAGCTATAGTAACTTAGCCAGACGTCATGGATAACTGTATTAAATAAAATCAGTGTTTAGAAATTCCGCTTTAACTGCATATGATCCTTTAGTAGTCAAGGGTGAAAATGTGAACCTATTTAAGTTATCTTGTGACTAAATATAACGAAGAGCTTTGTTGTTCAAGCAAATTTTTAGTTCACGATTAAAACAGACGGGCACATGCGGTGAAAAGCAATAGAAAATTTATTATTCAGTCGCGATTTTAATTTTTGAATAGACAGAGCAGTAGGAACATGATTGAATCAATTCCACTATTCATGCTTCTTACATATCAATATGATATGCATTGTCTCCCTTGCATACTCCTTTACAAACTTTATTCATCCCCGTCTATACCGTCCTCGACAGATATGAAATTAATACAAATACAAATTTGTATTTACTTTGAGCCGTTATTAGATTATTACCATATAACTCAAACAAATGAGTTCAAGCAATCACAGTGAGAAATTTGAACATATCTTTAAAGAATATTACATTGCATTTCAGATCAGTAGTGCGTTCTTTTAAGTTATTACCGAAAAGTATGTTAAGTTTTTTTCTTCTTTTCCTTGGTAGATTCAACAAATCAACTCGTGTAAATTGAATAAAAGAAATTTAATTTTAACGTCAGAACGACTCAATATTTCACGACAGTTTTCAATACGCGTTCATAAAACAATTTCTAAAAATATTTGGAGTTTTTCAAGTACCGATTCAAATAGCATAAAACGTTTTAAAATGAATGTCAACGCATTGCACACAATAAAGCGCACTTCAAACTTCAAAGTTGCAAATAGTTTACATAAATTAAAATGACAGTTTGGCAACCTTGTCAATTATAACATAGCAAAGTACAACACAAGTATTTAGATAATTCTATCTTAAAAACACGAAAAAAAAAAACGATGTGGTGCGTAATTATGTCAAGATATCAACAACTACAGATTAATAGCTGTTGCTCATTGCACCGTCTTTATGGGGCGAGCACAAACAGCTTTACGGTTGAAAGTAAGAGTTTTACCTCTGATGTCCTTCTAAATGAAAATAATCGCCAAAGATGTATGAAAGCGATGAAACAAACACCGCCAGTGGCTATCAAGCGACGAGGTACCAACATGGAGAACGCCTTTGCATCTGTTTTAATAGCTATTTGCACTAATGAGCAATTGTAAGTAAAAACAATTGCAGGTCCTATCTGTATTCGCCTTGAGGCGATTTCGTACTACCCACCACTCAAAACTGATACATGCGAAAATCTTATCTTTTTTTTTTTTTTTACTTCATAGTAGGACTAATTGATATCAGCTCGTTAATGAATTTTTTTCATAAAGTATTTTGTTAATTATTTCTACATCCACACCTGCTGTAGGTCGTAAGCTATTGAAAAAAATTCTTTCTAATATTTTTTTATTTACTTACGCATTGTTTTTTAAGATTTGTATTGTTGACGAGTTATATCGTGGATCATTTTAGGATTTAATTTTTTGTCTTCATTTATGAGATTTGAGTAATTCAAATGTATCCAGTAAGAGAAAGTTTAATTGGGACGTAAAAATCTAAAGCAAATCAAAAGTGTAAATGATTTATGGGGTAATGATGAATAATTAGCATAAGTCGTTTATTTGGTGGTGGGTACAAGGAAATAAGTAATTAGCAAAATTTTAAACGCCTATGATTTTAGACAAAATCCTTCCCTTTTATATACAAGACGTTCTCGCATGTTAAGTAGACATATGAGCCAAATTTCATTTCCGGGAGGCATTAAAGAAGAAAACGAAGATTTCATCCAATGTGCATTACGTGAAACGGAAGAAGAAATAGGACTTAAATCTAATCGTATTGACATATGGGGTACGGGAAGCTTATTAACCCCTCCACATACTGCGGCTATTATGCCTGTGGTTGGAGTGATTAATCATTTCCGGGCAAACGAATTAAAATTAAATGAGGCCGAAGTAGATGAATGTTTTACCATAACTTTTGAAGACTTATGTCATCCCAGTGCTTTGGGTTATACACAATTTAAAAGCGGCTACAGCACACCAGTATTTAGAGTGGGCAATAAAAGAATATGGGGAATCACGGGCTTTCTAACAAATATATTTCTTAACTGTTTCCTGCCACCTCATCTCAATCAACTTAAAGGTCGTGTTAAATTTATAAAACCAATTAGATATAGCTGACATAATGTAATTAACCTGTTAGGATAAACGTGCAAAGCCCGCATACATACGTACATGTCTATGTATCCACTAAATTACTGATTCAAATGCAATAAACATGAACTTTTAAATTAAATAGTTGTTGCAATAGAATAAAACGTAAATATATTACGATAATAAAAAAAAAAAAAAATCTCAATTGAATTAAAAATTTTTAACCGTTATACCAAAGGATTATCTTCAGAAATTATTTCACCTAATTTTTTTTTTTTCGTTTCGTTTCGAACGTTGCCAGATCGTAATATTTAACTTGCTCTATTAAGCAAAATGACCACTCAAGTGTCCTCAAATACAAATCATATCCAATATGATCTCAACTATCGTAAATCGCAAAAATCGGTGATATTTCATCAAGGAATTAGCACATCTTAAATACGATCTCATCGTCTTCGCTTTAATATTCACGTTGCGGGACAAACGATTGGCGAACTCAATGCCCAGCATTAAAAGAAGGAGATCAACTCATGCGCTCAATATGGCACTTGCAAATGTATATAGAATAAAAGCATGGAGCGTAGCGCGTATCAAATATATGAAATATTCTTTATTCATGTTTGCTTTTGTATGTATATTAAGATTAATATTAATATATCGTTTAGTAAGTTTAGTTTGTCTTGATTGTGATCGTTTTGTATATACAAAGATTTCACGTCATGTATTATAAACAAATGTGTTAAGTTAACGTCCATGAAAACACACGGATACATAAAGTAAAAAAGCAACAAAAAAAAAAAAAAAAATTGTTTATTGCGAATATATCTTGACGAAAGGTATTTTAATATCTGTAAAGATTAGAGAAATTTTCTATTGACCACAATAAGATATGTTTTGATTAGCAATAATATGGAAAAAAAAGAGGAACAGTAAAATTTGTCATATGGGTTATTACACAATTTATTACTTAACTATAAAAGTAATTATATAAAAAATAAAAAAAGCAAAATGCTTAGGTTTTTCCGAACCGTCATTGTCGCAAAGTCCCTTTAAAATTTTTTTAAATTAGGTTTCTAAAGGAGAAATATTTGTTTGCACTACTAAAAAAAAGTGGGTGGGGTTATAAAGAAAACAAAAAGTACAGCTTGTCATTTTTGAAATCACTCTTAATCGGCAATATCGACCGGAATGGATGTGGTAAAGGTTGGCGTTTCTAACTCCTCATGTTTCTTCATTTTCAGCATTTGTTGCAATTTGTAATGATTAATAATGTCTTGATCAGCCGGGCATGATTGAGTGAAAGCATCCAATTGATACATGTGATACATGTACCGCCACAAAGCTGTTAAATGAGTCTGTGAGAAAAAAGGGAGCAATTAATAAGAAGAGAAGTGGTAACAAAATAAAAATACAATGAAAACTTACTGGAATTTCAAAATCCACAAAATACTTGCCAGCTACACGTATATGCTGTAAGCGCGGCATCAACTCACAATCGAAGCAACACATGGTATCACCGGTAAGGAAACGGGTGTTACGATTAGCCAGATGATCATTAATTTTCTTTAAGTGTGCCAGCAAAGCATTGTTTTTGGCTTCATCTTTCTTTACCAACATCAACTTGAGTTTCACATATAAATTCTCAATCAACGTGGCCACCTCTTTGTCCTAATTAATCGAAAGATTTTTATTCAAATTATAATTCTCGCATTGTACATACATGTATGTATATATTTAAAAAATGTAATTTACCTGTACAAATAGATTATATCCACCGGGGATATTTTTCATAATATGCCGTTCGATTTTGTCATTCTCGAGTATAGCCAAACCGTTGTCAATTAAGATGGGGGGATGCGTAGCTTCGAAATTAGTACGGAAATCGGGCGGTGGCTTTTGCATATCTACCGTGGTCACCTTTAAGCTGATTGTTTTTAATTCGGCCAGTAGATACAAGTCCATAAAATATTCCTGGCAGAAAAGGCAGGCACCTTTGCGGCGTCCATCAATCGTAGACGCCTACGAAAAATAAATTTTATTTAAACGTTATGCTATATATGAGCATTAGTGTATATATATATATATATATATATATATATATATATATCTATATGCATGCGCGCATGCGTTGTAATGTTAAAATATTTTAGTAACATTTGCGAAACCATTCAAAAATATATATATACATTTTCTAAGACGTTTGATTATTATCCAAATTTGTCATATGATATCATTACACAAATAAATATAATAGGTGCTTGCATGTATTTTGATCAGCGACATCTTTTGGTGAAAATGCTAAAGTGATGCGAAATATCAATATACACAACGGTTAAATTCTTTCTCTATATAAAATAACAGCTTTCCATTTACTATTAGAGTTATTTAGTGTATACAGACGCTAATCATGGAATGCTCGAAATTGCATTTTCGAAATTCATTACCCTTGACCTTTGATTTGAAGAAATCTGCTACTCAGCCGATTAAATTAGTTGATTTTGATGTCATCGACAAAGATCGGAGATGGGATTACCCAAAAAGTTCAAAGACAATGAATTGCAAGATTTATTGAAAAAAAACCCAACACAAACTCTCCAAAAACCTTCGACTAGCTTAACAATTCAAATTTAAATCAACTGCAAAGGACAGAAAATGGCCACTCTAACTGTTTCAACGTGTGGGTCAACTACGCCAATCTCCAACCCAAAAGTCATTAGTTAGTTCAGAGGAGCCATTCATATCGACACCGAAGACCATAAGTTTTGTTGTACAGATGGTGGGATCAGCAAGGTGTGCAAGTGTATTACGAGCTGCTAAAACCGAATGAAACTGTTACCGCAATGATTACTGCTGCCGACGTCAACTGAACAAATTGAACTATGAATTGCTGAAAAAAAGACCAGCAATAGCGGTTAACAGACGCAAAGTCATCGCCTTGCATGACAACGTTCGGCCACACGTTGCAAGAGTTGTCATGGATACACTAATGTAGTTCGAATGGGAAGTGCCATCGTAGCCAGCGTATTCATCAGACATAGCGGCTTCTGATTATCACTTGTTCAGACCGATGCAGCATGGCTTGGGTGGCTCGTGTTTTCGAAATGCTGAAGAAATGCGAAAAAATGTCAAAAACTGGACCGCGGACAAAATTATATCGTTCTCCCGACACAGTATCACCATTTAGTCAGAAAGATGGAAAATATTTCGCTTAGTATATATTGTACCAGTTTGTTTCATTACATGCCCTTTTCATGTGAAAAATTGATCAAAATATATGCAAGCACCCAATATTTGTATGTACATGCCTATATATGTTAGCAATAACAGTAATAATTGCACAACAAATACCAAAAGTTTTTCACGTGATCGTCGTAGTCATAAACAATTGTAGGATCGACAATGATTTATTAAAATATTGAATATTTGTACATGTGGAGAGACAAAAGTGAAATATAATAACTGTGATGATGTCATTGACACGTCGTTCATAAAGTATTCAACTGTTCGATAAGCCCTCCAAGAATAGTTTCGAACCAATTGAGGCCTTATTAAGTATTTAATTGTTATCGGTTGTATGTACTATTGTTTCAATGTTTACATTGAAATTTTTGCAAATATTTATCTATGATAATATCTTATGTACTCTAATAGAACTAGAAGTAACGATAATTGCGACAGCTTTTCAATAGCCAAATTTAGCACATAAAGAAAACAGGAGAACCAACTAAGAACAGATTGCTTTAAACTTGTGTGTTCGAATGCCCACTACGAACAGATTTACCCAAACGCTTTCACATTAATTTTAGATGAGATAGAACCGATACTTTGCATCTATATTCCTGATTCAATTGTACAAATGAAGTTTAAAAATTTTAAAATTATTCTTAAAAGAAAAAGAAAAATATAAATATATTGCGGCTTACGCAAAAACAAAAAGAGCAAAAATTATAAAATATTTTCGTGGACAATCTTTGAACCATAGAGGAACGCATTGGGACCTTAGACAGTTTCAAATTGATTATTAATTCACTTTAGATGACGCGTGTTCAACATTCGTCGCTACAGGAATATATAACCTTTTTGTGTTTTCGCATAATTAAGACTTCATTCTACTCTATCTAACGTTACTTCTCCCTCTCTTGTAGGAAGAAGCGTCAAACATGTTGTTGCATTGATAAAAATTAACAAGTGTTGTCTGATAACGGTTCTTTGAAAGACAATCAATCAATTAAGAAGTATTGCTAAAGTAATTTATTTACTGCAAAATATGTGTGAAGTTTTAGAATAAAATCAGCAAAAAGCAAATATTTGAGTCTAGCCTCACCTGCTTTTTTCATAGCTTTCGAATAAAGAATATATCGAATCTTCAATCTCATTGTAATCTTTATTACATGTCACCATTTTTTAAACCTTTTAATGAAACTCGCATAATATTTTGCATAAACATTATTGTTAGCATTTCGTTTAACTTTTCAATTTAATAATTCATTATGAAATTAGTATTAATCGGTAAACAGTCGAACAGTTAAGTTAGTTTTAATTGAATTGTCTAATATTATATGTATGTAATGCATATGCAAAAGAAGACCAAAATCAAACTCCATCTGCTTTTCATTATTCATCTTAATCGCGAGAGATAATCATATGAATTTTACTAATTTTTTTTTTTTTTTTTTTTTTTTTGGTATAAGCATTTTTACCGTGAAGTAATTTTTAAAATTTATTAATATGGAGTTCTTTTTTTGGAGTTCTCGTCCACCTGTTTTGCAAAATTATATATAATTAGAAATGAAAAACTATTGGCATTTGGTAATCGATGAAATTATTTTGAAATATTTGAGTTTATTTTTCAGTTATTACACAAGCACTTCAAAGAAAATGCCCCAAAATTGGTATATCTTCTATCTTCTGGGTAAGGTATGTAGACATATTGTTAACCAACAGGTTGTTAAAGTTGATTAAAAATAAGCAGGGAAACGTGAAAAACAGAAGAAAAAAAAGAGAAAACTTTTCACTTTTATTATCGCCTTAGCAAGAAAGAACAAGTTTTCGAAAATTAACTATCCAGCCTAAGCAGCAATAGTTTATTATTACAGGAAACTAATGATTTCCCCCATAGGTAGAGGGGAATGAACATTGATTGATATGCCCGTATGCACATAAAGTAACTCGAAAAGTATTAAGCTTAAATCGTAGAGACAACTTTTGTCAGGATAACCAAGTGAACGAGTGAATGAAATGAGTTTTCATTTCCGTAAAGCTGAATATTATTTAAATTACCTTACATCTGTTTTTTTCTTCACAATCGACAAATGATTATACGAATAACAAAGCTACCGCGAGTGACGAACATAACGAAACACATGCAAAGTTGGGCATTTTCAAGTATCTCGTGATGAATCGTCATTACTGTCATAATAATTTATTTTAAACTTTGACGATGTAAAATAGTATTTAGTAAATGGCAAAGGTTGTTTTTTCGTCTACAGTCTTTCCCTTTCCCTTGTGCAAGCATATATCGTACGTGTCGTATCGTGTCGATGATAGTAACCGAGCATGAAAAAAGATGCGGACAGTCTACAAGATCAGTAATCGATATGAGTAGCAGTAGATAGACTTTCAGATTTCGAAATGGATAGAAAACAACGAAAAACAAGCATCATAATGCATACACATGACAATATGAAAAAGTGTATACATTCACTTAGTGGTTTTGTTATGCTAACGTATTTCATTTTGAACTTTCACTTTTCCCTGTACGCGTGTAGAATGGAGCTGCGTACTTATGCCATCTAAATCGTGCATATGATAAACAATGATGGACCGTCAACCGTTAACATGTTTGAAACTCTAGATGTTAATATCGCTGTTTTTGCTTCAGGCTTCAAAATTGTACAACATAGCTGAGATGCATTTTTGCTCCCATTATGGTGTACATACAAATACATAATTAAAATTTATCATTTAACTTTGAAAAATAAGAGGAATTAAAACATGACAAAGTCTGTTTATCCGACCAATATTATAACAACATCGCAAAAGTTATTAGTCCAAACCCATCAAATAAAAACAATTTGATAAGCAAATGGAAAATGAAGAATATCTATCTATTAATCAATTAATAGTAAATTTATAGCGAGAATGAAGATATATACAAATCTTTTAATAAATGCCAAGAATGAAGCACTTGATGACGCATAATTGTTATAGAGAAATTTTTCAAATGTTTATAGCAAAAGTGAAACAAAATATGTCCCATTAAAGAAGTATATGTATATATATGCATGCAAGAGAGCTTATATGTATAAATATGCACATATTTGGAATTTATTCAAGCGATAATAATTTTCTGTAGCCTCTTCACACTACGCCTTTCATATTTATGTAGTGGCCTGGTCTTATTGTTGGTGGATAATTGCGTGGTGTGGAGGGTGTATTATTTTCAAACCAGTTTTATTCATTTGAAAAGAACCATTATAGATAGATACTCTGGCTGGCTCCGCTGGCTTAGTTTACTGGATTTAAATTAACGTTGGCGACCTTCCAAATGAGGAGCAATGATGATTGTTTTTCTTTTTTACATATTGTTGAATACGCACACCATATATATAATTTAACTTTCCCTAATTTGTTCGCTGATCTTTGACATTCACTTTTGTTTTAGTTTACTCGACATGTTGTGCAAATGGCATTTAAAAAAAATATTCATGTTTTCCTTTTTTTTTTTTTTTTTTTTTTTCTTATTAACCAACCTTTATGATCAATTCAATTTCTGGCACGTCGCCATTTGCTGTTCCATTGGTTTCTGCATGTTCTGCTTCCGACATGTTCTGCAGTGCTTTCGGATGACGTAAATATTTGTAAAAAAATTATTAAAAGATTTTTTTTTTTTCAACTACCAGGAGCCGAATGATGTTTTATTTGCCTTAATAATTGCCGTCTATATTTTACTGTTTCACTTACTCTTACAATTATTAACTTTTGTACCTTTTTTTCGCAATAAAAAAGATTAATCTCACGACGTGCGAATTATTGATTCCAACAACCCAACTTAAATATGACTGCTATGACTGCAACACTTTTAAACCGAAAATGAAAAATAAAGCAAGTAGAGAAGTTATGAATGGTGTATGACGAATTTTAGTCACCCCACAATTCTTGTAACCCTTTACTCACACCACTTACGAAGATATGTATGCATTTATATATATATTATTTAATCGTATGATGGCTGATGAGAAATGGAAACTAATTAAATAACGTTTATTGATCAAGTTCCATAACTATACAAAACGTAGCTTGCCGAATTAAAATGAGTGGCAAACAATATAGCATTCGACTACTCCTTATGTTATGTACATATACACTATGAAAACTTAAAAGCACGCAGTCAGCGTTACCAGATCTGAAAATTAGATGGCAGCAAAACAGGATTACGAATCATGGTTAACAACTGTATTTGTACAGTATACATAAATATAAATTATACTGTTTATGTTTTTTATTCTTTAATATAAATTTTTTCCACTCTTTGGTGATTTTCTTCCCAGTGAACTTACATTTTTTCAATTTTAATGTAGAAGCAAGAAATTTAATAAAAAAATTATTCATCTTCTAGCGAATTCGTCTTTCGTCTAATAGGGTTACTTTTCAAATAAAATAAAAAAAAGAATGAATTAAAATCTTTATTCAATTTATTCTATGTGAAACAGGTGACCCCTTTTGTACTACGTATATTCGCTTGCGCGAAGTCTATTGTGAGGTCTTTTGAAATGCATATAACTAAGAATAATATGTGTAAGCCTCTAATCCATTTTACATGAGAACAAAATGCAAGTGCTCCAATCTACGAAAACTAGAAAAATCTTACTTTTCGGGATATGATAAAGAGAAGGTACTCAGTCCGGTAACACTGATTCGGGTGACTGATGGTATTGCCAACCGAAAAACAAAAGCTTAACTCGAACTACGAAAGTCAAGACGATTCAAATTAGTTGAGATTTTAAGATTTTCGAAATAATAGATCAAGAATTGTAACCTTTTAAATGTGCACTTTTAAGCAGTTCTGAATGTTATTAATAACCTTATGTCCTTACGTACCCAGCATAAACAGATCAAATTATTTTACACAATAATCAAAATCGAAATATAATATCTACGGTACAAACTGCAGTCAGCAAATGCAGCATTTCTTATAAAGCTTTGTAAATATTGATTTTATTTCATTCCGTTAAGACATTTCTTAAAAAACCCTCACGCATCTTGTAACTTTTAAGTGAAAATATATATGTATAAATGACTTTCTAAACTTACAAGTGACGTAGGGTATAAAAAGTGAATGATATTTTCAACCTCGCATGAATTTCCCTTGACGTCTGACGTCCCTCAAAGTAGCCACTTGGCTCCCCTTTTATTTATTGTATGCACTAATGATCTCCCCTCGGTAATTAAATCCAGCCATATCTTAATGATCGCTGACGATGTTGAAGTGTTTTCTTCTTTCTTCTTGGAATTGCATTCGTATTACCTTCAAATTGACTTATATAATTTGGTTACACGGTGCTCGTTAAATTTTATGAAATTAAATCTAAAAAAGTGCAAGAAGCTTTCTCTCTCAAGAAGTAAGTCATTCAATGCAGAGCATTTCTTCGATTCGTACAAGTTGGAGAACGTAGATTCGTTCCATGACTAAGGGGGTCTATTCGACCAAAGATTACGTTTTAATTTGCACATTGAGCTCTCTTTAAGTAAAGCTGGTTCGCTTCTAGGTTTCATTAAGAGGTGCTCCAAAGAGCTTAAGAATCCCTACATTGCAAAACGACTATATACATGAGCTTAGTGAGACCAATAGTTGAGTATGCATCTCTTGTGCGACCTCCTTCTTATAGGTGTTATGTAGATTCAAGTGAATCCGAATTGAATCACTTGAGAAACGTAGATTTATTCTTCGTGTTTTCTTCTTAATTAAGTTAAAGAACGGTACTATCGATTCGCCCACACTACTTGGTGAAATAAACTTTAATGTCCCTAATCGCATCTCTGGGCGCTTTCATCTTCATTAAGCTCAGTCAATGTAAATATAATTATGAGCGGTTTAACCCGTTTAGAGTTGTTTGCAGACCCCTAAAAGATGTCTAGCACTTAATCTCTATATCAGACTCTTTAAAGTCCATCAAAACACCTATCCGAATTACACCCGATTTGCCTATGTCGGATGGAAACGAACTTGCATCTCGCTGTCAGTGGAAAATTAACTGATGTTCTTTACTGTTTTTTACTGTTGTCAAGCTTTTGCATGTTTGCAACGGCTTAGTGGCTCACTCGCAACTTGGATCTATACTGATTGTGGGACTGCCTTTGTCCTAGTTATGTACGTGCTTTTTTCTTTGCGATTTTTTTATTCATGAATTATTACTATTTTTTTAACTGTTACAAGATTTGCTTCTAAGGGCCAATTAAATTTATCTACAAATATATTTTAGGTGAGCTTCATGTGTAAATAAATAAATAAATAAATAAAATATGAAAATTTGCAAAAATCTTCTGAGCTTCTGACAAATGTCCCATGAGTGATATTTTAACTTTTTGATTTAACGAATCTAATCAATTTCATATTTGTTTTGGATTGATTTCAGAAGTCTAAATAGCATGGTGCAGTTTTTCAAAATGTTATTGCATCAACCATAGAACAGAAAGGGACAGATACACTAAACAAGGCTAAACCGAGTCAGAATGTTTCTCTGATTCCGGGTAAATGTGATGTATGTGATGATGAATGCTATACGCCGGTTATTTAGTAAGTTATATCCATTAGGGCCTCTTGCAAGTTCAGCCAGATAGGTAAACAACATCATCCCACAAAAAAATATTAAACAAACGTATATTTGGTACATTATATCATTGAAAGCCAATATACTGAGTCATGTAAAAAGAGTATGCGGTTTTTTGGGAAATTTTCGACCAAAAATTTTCTTTATTCAAATTCAATTTTAAACAAGTACATGTTCACTATTATTATCTATGACTTTATGCCATTTTTCGGGTAGCTCCATAATTCCGTCGGTGTAGAGCTTTCATGGTTTGTCGTCGGAAAACTTGATCAAGGAATTTTCAACAACTCTTCGGTCAGTCAATTTTTTACCATCAAGCGAGTTTTGCAGAGACCGTAACTGGTAGTCGGATAGTGCAGGGACTGGGCTATACGGGGGACGCATCAAAACTTCCCAATCAAGTTAAGTCAATTTGTTCCGCGCCAGCAAAAATGTGTGTGTCCACGCATTGTCATGATAGAACACAACTCCAATTCTGTTGGCCGATTCTTTTCGCTCTTTCTCACTTGTTTACTTGTTTGGTTAAAACGGTCGAGTTGTGCACAGTATAGAGCCGAATTGATGATTTCGCTAAGATACAGCAGCTCATAATAAACAATTCCCTTCCAATCTCACCAAATACTCAATATACCCTTGTTTCCCGACAATCCAAGCTTTAAAGTCGTTTGTGCAGGGCCTTCAACTTCTAACCCTGACCGCTTGCGTTCGATATTTTCGTATTTCATCCGTTTTTCATCCCCTTCAATGATTCACTTCAAAAATGATTCAATTTGATGGCGTTTCAGCAGCACATCATTGGTGATGATGATACAGTCAATCAGGCACCAAAACATCGACTTCTCTTTGTAGCCTGATCGTTTCATATGAGTCCAAACTGTTATGTGGTTGATGTTTTGTGCCTCACTATTTCCTGGCAGCTTGCGTGCCGGTCTTGCTCCACCAGCTGCAAAACTTCATCGACTTTTTGAGTAACTGGGAGCTGCTCTTGTGGCTAAAGATTGCGAAGTCTTTTTACATGATCCATTTTATATAACATTTAAAAACGTCGACTTTTTCAATTTTAGATATTTTTAATACAAACTCGGAAAAAAAATGTCTCTGCATATTTGCTGTAGTTGTTAAGTCACAGAGCTAAATAGACTAAAATTTTCGGTTCTCTTTTGAGATTATATCAGTATTTCAATTATTGTAAGCATTTCTATGAATCTTCAATTTCGATCTTTACAATTATAACAAATTTCCAATTTCCAGTCTAACAAGCCGTCCTGGAAAGAATTGCTGTAGATATCAAATATTCGTTTGTATCTTTACATTTAATTTTCCCACCTCGGGCTTGAGGTAAATGTGCTTGAGTTTGCTGTGTTTGAATGAGTTGCACAAGGTCACACCAGTCTCTCCTTTAATAAGTTACTCTTTGGTTTTTTCTGATAGCGCAAAAAATCTAAGTAAAGCTTTTGGTAGGCAGAGGTAAATGATTTTTACTTCTATGCCGTCCTCAAATTGGTAAGTTTTCGAGTTCTCTGAGAAGTGATGGAATTAAATCGCTCTAGGATAGAGAATATTATTATAGTGTATTTCGGGAGTATAATAACATTTTTTATATCATTAAGTCACATTTTTTCTTAATCGTAAAAAAATATCAGATATCTATTATGTATATATATATGTTAATTCCAAATATCTAAAGAAAATATTATATATTCAATAATGCAGTAAGGCATCTTTTTCTTCTGGATATTCAAACAACCAAACAAAAAGAAGTGAACAAGTGCCACGAAATTACAGGAAAGACATTTTCTTGGTACCCACAAATACCTAAAGAGCATAGCACTTAATTAGTTTAAAAAACGCATTTGAAAAATACCTGTCAGCCTACCTGCCTGCCATTGAAATTTCTACAACGAAACCGCAAATGATTAAAAATAACTAATAAGAAAATTATATGATGTGATGACCGAATCTCTTATAGCCATCACAGTTATCCTAAAAAAGACTAAAACAAAATTGACCAAACCAAATAAAGAGTATGAACTCTATGATATTGGGTGGGCACAGATGATCTTCTTTCTATTTTTAGAATACATGGAAATGGTATCTTATATTATATAAGTGTTGTACTTTATAAGTAACAAGCAATAAAAACACGAAAAGCAAAAGTGTTGACAGTTTTTGTTGCATAGGCGTCTTGGAGTTGCAGGCACTTCCTTTGTACGTCCCAGTTTGGGTCATTTCCAAACTCTTTTGCGAAATTGTATGCGATACCTTTATTTTTGCGAACAAGAGAATGTGTACCGCAGATACTACGCAGATTGAGTAGACAAACAGACTGACAGACGGACATGCTTATGGTGTTTTTGAAGCTTACTTCTGCTCGTTATAAAGGCATTGAAAAAAGAATTAAATTTTAATACGCTATAATATTGGGTAGGCATGGTCAATTTTACACTCTTTTGTACAGTTACAACAGCATCGCCCATGTACGTTCAAATTTCTGCACATTTATTTGTTGTACGTTATGAGTAATGAGCAAAAAACCAAATTTTGTATTCCTTTTGAAAAAAATAAGTGTTCTCAGTTCACATAGCACTGTAAACGTGTCTTTCAACCAATTTAGCCCACTTTCAGTACCAAGCTGCGTGCAAACACTTCCAATGTTCCGGTAAATTTGAAGTCCAGTGCCTTGTTTTTTCGGCCAGGAGATAGTTTACAACAGACACTATATGGACAGACGGACAGACAGGCAGACAGACAGACAGACATGCTTAAATCGACTCAGAATTTGATGCTGATCAAGTAAATATATGGATTTGGCGTTGCATACATTTTGACAAAATAAATATACCTCTCATCCTTCGATGATAGGTGTAATTACACGAACATATTTGTGGACATGCATACATATGTGAACATGTAATAACGTGTAGTATAAGCAATATATACACGCACACACATAAATGTCATTGAAGGCAAACTTGTTGGCTTAATATGAATGAACGAATCCCTTTGGCAGAGCAAATGAGCGAAAGACGGAAAGAGCAAAAAGTCTTACATTACGCTCTCAAAAGCTTTAGTTGGAGATTTTTCATATTCACTAACCGTAAGAGAAGTATACTAACTTTGCCGGCTCTTTTGCACAACCTCTAAAAGTACTCATCAAATATGCCATTAAATGTATATTTGGTTGCTAAAAAAAAAAAAGAAAAATATTGAGCCAGTAAATTACAAATAGAATTAATTCACTTATTAAATTCAATGGGTGAAGTGAATGAAAGCATATCCAACTCTTTTTTTACACGAACTTTTTTTTCCCCGAATTTTTTTTACACGAAATCTTTGTTCTAGCAAGAGTCTAAAAAAAATTATTTTTTAATTCTAATTTTGTTTTTTTAGTGACTTTTTACGATCACATTTTTCTCTATCTCGTTGCACTTCAACCTGACCACAGCAGTCCGTTATTCAGTACTTGTCTTGGAGTGTTTAGTTCGTAAGATGAAAAGCTCCTAATAACGGACTTTATAATAAGGAAAAAACCAACATAAGCCATTAATGAAGAACGAAATTCTTTATTTGAATCAAACCCGACAGTTGTGCTGGACATATCTGACATATTTTCTGATGATAGTATTTTTGGTTCAATTCGTAACAAACGTGCACGTTTGCTATCAAGTAGCGATGAATAGTTGCGAAATTGGTTTCAATTTAAAAATTTACAAGCTATGCTTATGGATTGCACAGT
Organism: Glossina pallidipes; assembly: GCA_000688715.1. NCBI lineage: Eukaryota > Metazoa > Arthropoda > Insecta > Diptera > Glossinidae > Glossina > Glossina pallidipes. Next base: position 1,624,847 of record KK499789.1, on the reverse strand, counting down.
ACACTAATTTTAATTTTTTTTTTTTTTTTTTTTGTAATAAAACCGACTTTTTATACCTTACGCCGCTTGTGGTACAGGGTATATTAAGTTAGTGCGGAAGTAGAAGGGTTTTTAGATAGACCCACCTTTTATTATATCGATCGATTCAGAAAAGTATTATTAGTATATTAAGTTAGTGCGGAAGTAGAAGGGTTTTTAGATAGACCCACCTTTTATTATACCGATCGATTCAGAAATTTATTCTGAAACCTGTGGCGCCGCTCGATGTGTGTCCATTATTATTATGTGTTCATGTTGTAGACCACAATTTTTGTACTTTGGCTCAAGGACGAAGGGTATTGAAAATGATTCGGTTCGGTTCACTTTCCCCCTCCCCATATAACGCCCTTTTTTGGAAAGTCGTTACTTGGAAAAAATTGCGGATTTCAAAAATTCTCGGCAAAAGTGGCTAAGTAATTGTGTTTCGGCATTCTAAATTGGTATGAAAACTTTAGACCGGCTGGCGCAATTTTTTGAACGCCATCTTATATAACGGCTCCTACGGAAACTGAAGCTGCATATGGTGAAAAGGTCGAATTTCTATTATTTCATGGTGAAAATTGGCTCATAATAATAAATTGACAAAGAAATTTACATTGCCGAATTTGGACTACGTAGGTCTGTTTTTTGGATACCACCGTATATAAGGATTCTCATGAAAAGTAGCCTTTATATGCCAAAAAAGCGTAATTGTTAATTCTCTTGTGATGAACATTTGTTCATGATAGTAATTAAATAAAAAAACTAAGTGAACCTAATTTCAACCACATGGGTCTATTTCTTGGCCCTATCCGATATAAGATATCTCATGTGTCGTAAGCTCTTCGGAAAGAGTCCTAATATTTAATATTTTATGAAGAAAATTAATTCATAGTAGCGTTGCAGCCAAAAAATTAATGAGAGAGGATTTGGATAGCATAGGTCTATTTTTTTTGGGCCCCAGTCGCTATTACGAAACGCAAACTTAATATGGAGAGGAAAATCTAACCTTCCAATGTGCGGGCTCTTATGAAAAGTACGGCTTTGCATGAAATAATGTGTACTTTTTGGTGTATCATTACCAAAACGAGCGAATAAGTGGACTAAGCGAAATGGTGAAGAGCATGTAATAGTCGACCTTGCCCGACTATGACGTTCTTTGTTGTTTTTTGGACATGGATTTCATTATTACTTTTATGCACGATTTTTTGGGAAAACATTTAGATTGTCTTCATTTTACACGATTTTTTTAAGTTGTGGAACATATTCCCAAATTTCCTCTAAGTCGCGTGTATCTTTTACACGTTTCTTTTGCAGGATTTTTTGAAAAACATACCGTCTATCGTGTAAAAAGAAACTTGAGTGTATATGCTACGAATGCTTCGATCTTACGTGGCTTTCTATTTCTATTAAATTTTGATGTACGATGTAATGAAAAAAAAGGAAACTCACATTTTTTTTTCTTTGCAAATTTTTTGAAAAAAGTGCCTTTTTTCTATTTTTAGTTTTGAATAAAAATTAAATTGTAATTTTAATATTTTGCATTTTAATTAAGTTGTTATTTTCATTCTTTCGTAAAAGTGTTACGCTTACTTTGCATTAAGAAATTGACTAAAAAAGCGCGTTTATAGTTATTTTCGTTTTACACGGTTTCGAGCACAAAAATATCTATGTAGAGTATAACGTAAGGGATAGATGTATATGTGATATGTATACAATGATTTAAATGGTCAATATATATATATATATATATATATATGTGTGTACATTAAGAAGCGTAAATAATCTGTTTCTTATATTTATTGCATATATATATATGTATATATATAATAAAATATTGCAAGTCAACATAAGGTTCTGATTCAATGGCCACTTAATCGTGTGACTCTAGTAAGGTTTTCAAAAACCAAAGCAGAGAAGTGCTCATTTATCCCGGACATGGGACGGATATATGCTATTTAAAAATGAAAAGCTTCTTTATTTAAAAATTCAAAATTCAATTGTATTCTAGGCTTGAAAGTAGATATACGTTTATTTGATATTTATATCCAGACACATAAGAATATTAACAAAATATCTTGTCTAAGGGTACACGTAGGCCAAGTCGGTTAGATAGAAAAAAAAAGTGTTAAAATAAAAATCTATTCGGCTTAAGTGATGGGTGTCGCGAAATTCGTATAAACACGTATAAAAAAAAATTCTCTTATGTTAGGTTTCAATTTATTCTATAGCTGTCATCAGCACAAGCGTACCAATTCTCAGTGTTCGTATGTGTGTTAGTCTTGTTTATTTTGGGTAAAGATTGCAAAGCACGCAGCCAACAGTCAAGTGTTTAGTCTATAACATTTGCTCATCGTGAATGGTTTACTGGCTTGAAGAAAGTTTGCAAACTAATTGGCTCAGCCGGTCAGAGCCCGAAATATCAAAACAACAAGCGAAAGACAACAACAACAACCAATAATACTGCACTCGTAGATAGGAACGATACACAAACAAAATAAAAAAAAAAAATTCTTATTTTATTATCTATCGGTCATCAAAGAGAGAGTACAAACAACAAATATCTTATAAGCGGTATTTAAAAAAATTTAATATCATTCACTCACGTCTTAAATCTTTCACTTAAATAATACTACAAGTAAAACAAAAACAAAAATCCCGTAACGATGTCTTTAAGAAAGTCGGACACTTTTCCATGGCCTCGACAATAATAATTGTAACAGCAATGGTTAAAAGCAAAAAAAAAAAAATTAAAAAAATAAAAAATAATTTATGTAAATAAGCAAAGCCGTGTTTTTTTTTTTTTGACGATTTGACTCGTTTCACTTTTTTTTTTCTTTTTTATGTGTTCCTTTCTTAAGTGTCAGCGGGTGCAAAGTGGCGTATGAATTATAATAAAAATTTGCATCCAATTTTCATATTTCCACGATGTACACACGTATACGCTCTATATCTACAAGGTCATGTATTGGTTAACATATACACATGCTTATGCGTGCCTATGCATATGGGGCGAATGAGGAGGAAGGGAAAGGATGATTGTGTGTGTGTGTGTGTGTGTGTATGTTTGTGTATATTGTGCAAAAGAGAAAGAGAGAGAAAGAGAGAGAAGAAATGCATTCTTATCTGTAACGCAAAGATTAAGTGAGTTTCCGTAGCTTCCGCTTAAAAAGAAAAAAACGAGGGAAAATATTAAAATAATTGCAAATAAAACAAATTTGAACAAAAAAAAAAAAAAAATACAGAATATTAAGGAAAACACTCCTCGGCATTAAGATGTTGGAAATTGTGTTGCTTTTATCATTTCTTTAGTTTTCTTTAAGGAAAATCTCTTTCTCTTTACATACATATATATATGTAGATTTGTGGTATGTGAATGAAATGTACGACTGTGTTTGTGATATAAAATAAGAGTTTTAAATAAACAAAATGCGAGTAACAATTAAAATACAATAACAATAGGATGCTACAATTATTTATATTAACAATAATAATAATAATAATAATAATAATAATAATAATAATAATAATAAAAAATAATAAAAAATAATGAAAATATCAAAAAAAAAAAAAAATGGAGGATATATTGTGATTAACAAGAAGTTTAATAGTATTTGCAGTGAGAGTGAGGATCGTTAAGAGACGGAAAGAGAGAAAGTTTCAAGGTTTTCTACCTCATATAATAAATATATTGACCCCCTTCTCTTTACTTGGCTTGAATATTTATTTTATATTTCTATAAGTGTATACGTATATGTATATGCGTATATTCATATTATATTACTCGCCTTCTTTTGTTTCTTACCGTTTAAACAAACATATGTATGTGTACAACACTGTCGCGCTATTTATACTATAGTATACTGCTTACTTTATATTTTTCTTTTATTATTTTGCTCTTTTGTGCTTTGTATCTTAACAAAATCTATATACCCTATATTTATATTGTCAGTGGATTTAAATTTGACTAATTTGTTTCAAATTAACCGGTATTTGTGAATACTTAAAATAACATAAACTAAACAAAAAAAAAAAAAATATATATATATATATATATATACATATCTATATATACATACATATACATATATATATACATATATATATACATATATATATATATATACATACATATATATATACATACATACATATATATATACATATATATATATATATATATACATATATATATATACATATATATACGTATACATACAAGAATAGAAACGTAATACGTAAGTACGTAAAATTAAAAGAACTTCAACTATCGAAGTAAAGCAATAATATATATATACTTATGTATATATATATATATATATATATGTCTATGTACATGTTGTTGTACAACTGTGAACGCAGCGCATTCATCATACTTACTATCATTATACGTATTTACACTGTGTCACACGTGTTACGTAGTTACAAATGATTAACGTAAGAACGTTTTTTTAATATGTTTACGTATATCTATGCATGCATATGCATGTAAATATATAAAGGCATCTAAGCGCAAATTCCTATATTAGAGCACTACGTGTCGCGGCCAAAGGGTAGTGAAGTTTACTTATACGCACAGCTAATACACACTAAGATATATAATGTACGTGTGCACATACGTGTGCATATAAGAGATATGCAAATTATGTAGATGCAATCACTATAATAGTGTAAGTAAATAAAGTGATTATCGCAAATAAATAAATGAAAAATAAAAGGGAAAAACAAAAAACCGAAAAAGGAAAGCGAAATAAATGACAAAATGAAAAACATGCACATACCTATTTTTACAGAACTAACAGTGAAATTTTCGAAAACAAAACACGCAATTGCACTTGCATTTGTAATTAAAGAAGAACAACAACCTCTCCTGTAGATTACTACTGATATTTAATAAACAAGCTCTCAGTCGAGTTCTCTTACTTAAGATGAGAGATGAGAAAGCGAACAACAAAAACACAAATATAAACAAATTAAATAAATTAAACATAAATAAAAGTATATTTTATATATGATAATGTAAAATAATCATATAAACAAGGAATTTAAAAACACAACTTTGGTTAATCGTCCAAAAAAGAAACAATGCTTGATGCTTGACGTACGAAAATATATATGCATAATAAATGCATTTCTACAACTAAACTTTAAATTCCGCGCTCTGCGCGCGATTGCACGATATTGACAAAATCGAGCCAAATACTTTCGGAATTAAATCTTAATTAAAAAGATGAATTTCTTTCAGGTTTTCATTGCATTAAGGTATCGGGAAATAGTGAGAATAGTTAGTTAGAAATTTCCCATTTTTCCATATTCCGCCCATGTGGTAATCATGAAGGGATACGATATACATAATGATCATTAATTTAACGATAATGAACGTCATCGTAATTGCAAGAAAATTAAGAACAAGGCATTAAGGCGAAGGGTATTTTTGGAACTCGACGCAGGAAATATCTTATATCCTCTAGTCCTTTATATTATCCACATGTTGAAACTAGTAAAAGCACTATAATGGGCCACGGCTTACTATTAAGCACCCTAAACCATCCTGTAGTATTCGTATAACAATTTTTCAAAATAGGGCATTATATGGGAAGTATTCGGAAAAATGATCGAACCCGAACCATTGCCAATAGCGTTGTTGGACTAAAACAGATCAATGTACCAAATTTTATGAAAATGTGTAGATTGAACACAAGAAAACACGATGGACAGATGGACACACATGCTTAAATTAAATCAGAAAGGGATTCTGAATCGATTGGTGTACGTGCATGCGCTGTTACATGCATTCGCACAAACTTAATTTATCTTTGTAGCACAAGTGGTGTAGGGTATAATTATGCAAAACCATCGGTCGTCATCGATTGTAATGAACTGCAATATTGTTGTTCCTATGGCAATATTCAGAATTCTTCAGCTGATATGAGATACTCTTGTTATTGTTGTAATATCGAAGTTGCTTAAAACTATAAATAGAATTCTGGCTGTCTATCTATTCGTTTTTGGAATTCTCAAGGTCAAGACAATTGGAATAGAAACTTGAAAATTAGTGCATACCAATTATGACGCAAGCAATTTTATGTCGCACATAAAATCATCCCTAACTGCATAACTAGCAAAAACATTTTACGTAATCTTTTTTTGCAGTCATTGCTGCGAAAAAGAAATCCTATTGGCCCTAGAGTGAATGTTTAACCCTTACCAATTCGAAACTGGTGAATACTTTGTTAAAGGTGCACATATCACTTGGCCAACCGAGGCATTTTTTACAGTGACTTTTTGGTTGGCTTTAGATTAGATTTCCTTATCGAGTTTTATTTCAATATCTTCCTTAAGTCTGTTCTTGGTATAATGGGGGGTAGTACACTCCCACTTTCAAAGCGGCCATCAAATAACAACATATACCCCTATGCCAAGTGCCGACCACACAAGGAAATCTATAGATAGAAGGGGATGAACGAGGTGATGAAATAACATCTATGTCGCTGCCAAATTAGATAGTCAGGCCGCCCACGGCATGCATATTCTTTCTCACTCTCCCTCATCTGACGCACTAGAGGTCTGTGCTAGGAATGTTGTGGCCGCTACATCTATCCAAATATTTCCCTTGGGCTTTAACTATCACGGGATCATTTCACTGCAAAACCTTGTAAGGGATGTCTCGTGCGTTAGAAAAAAATTCAAATTATTAATATTCGTTACACATCTTTGTTGGGTCATACCAAGTTTTCCGAACGAAATGACATGTCCAATATAAATCCTGGTTTATAGCAAGAAAATTGAAAGGAGTTTGTCCCCACTAACTGCTGACTGGTATTTTTTTTATTCACATAATGCAAAAGAGACGTTTAGAGTAGTCTCAAAGACGTAATTAACCCAATTCGATATACACCCAATTCTCTTTTTACACGAATCTTTTTTTACACGTATTTTTTGGGAACGTATCTATCGTGTAAAAAGAGAATTAGGTGTATTCGTTTGGCGATCCGAAAAATGAATATGATAGAGAATTCATCAACAGAACATCAGACAACCACAATCAGAGCACTAAAGCTAAACGCTTTCCGCAAATGAACCGGAGGAAAGTGGAAGATTCGGTTTACATAACGAAAAAAAAAAAACATGTATTATAAGCTGGGGCCGTTAAAATGAGCAAAGATAAAAAGCCGAAGCTTGAAGAAGCCTGAAGAATATCTAATGTTACCCTACCAAAGGAAATTAAATAAACTTATTTAGATTCAAAGTTATTTTATAATGTCGTGCTTAAAATATAACGAGCCTTGCAGAATACATAGGTTTATTTAAATCAAAATGTCTGTCTGCATGACTATGAATTGATTGAATGAACTGAACGCAAGAGTTTAAGTTCCTTGAAGTCCCTTAATATTTCGAAAATGACCTAATAAAATATATGCGGAAAGTTGAACCGATGTACAGATCATTGTTGCTTTCCCTTTCTCTTTTCTTTTTGTTTCATTTTTTCTGTTTTTCTTTTCCGTTTTAGAAATTTTTTAAACTTACACATTCTAGCAATAAATAAAAAAAAAAAAATATTACATGTATATCGACGCATACATACTCGCGATCCCACGGGCTCAGTTAATAGAAATATGTTTTGAACAACTAACTCATAACCGATCGCAACTTATGTCTGTTGGCAGCAATTTACATGAATTTAACGCAAAAAAAAAAAAAAAAAAATAAATAAATAAATAAATAAAAATAAATAAATAAACATCAACAACAAAAACGTTTGGGTAGGTTGTCGTCGGTCTCTCGGTTTGTCCATATTGCGCTAATGTTATAAATTGTGCTTTTCACTTTTATTATAGAATATTTATTCAACAAGCACTACGTAAAGCGTGTTCGTTACAAATGAATTATTAATAAATTGCGGAATGTTTTTCATTAAAAAAAAACTCGTAGGCAATCGTGCTTATCATAGGATTTTGATTAACTATAAGTTTAGTAAAAATTTTCTATTGTATGCATACATGGAATGTGTTTTAAAACATATCAAAAAAATTCACTGCCATAATAAAAAGTTTTTCCTTACTTCCTAGGACGAGACGACGTTTACAGCGATTGTTCCTAGTATAAATGTCTATCCCATTTAATTAGATTCTATATCGTATCGATTAGCGTTAGAGTGTAAATGGCGTCATTCAAAGCAATTATTAATTTCTCTCTTCCTTACACTCTTAATCTCTATTCACACTATTCACGCGAAGGCATACTTTTCATGAAAGCCCGCGACTCGATCCAAATTTAGCAAATTTAATTTACTGCCTAAAAAAGTTATTATTTACTACTAGAAATTAGGCTTTCTCTGCATATGTGGACTTGCTTTCCGTGATAACCACCATATATGCTAGGATCGAAAATATAAATGGATCTCTCTGATCCAAATTTTCTACCTCTAAGTTTATTTGATAAACTTCAATTGTAGACCAATTTTCGTCATAAAAGATTAAAAACTATATATGTTTCTGGAAGGCTTACTATTCACATGAGAAATGTTATAAGGAGTGGGGTCCAAGAAATAGACCTGTGTGGTTTAAATTTGGTCTTCTTCATTTTTATGCCAAATTGCTACCGTGATTAAGTTTTCATCGTAAACTATTAACAATTAGGTCGTTTTGGCAAATAAGGATTTACATTTCCTGAGAATCCTTATATTCGGTGGTATCCAAAAAATAGACCTACGTGGTGCTAATTCATTGAGGTTAAGTTTTTTGTCAATTTTAAACCAATTTTCATCATGAAATATTGAAAATTAGATCTTTTTGCCAGATAAGAATTCAGTTTTTGTAGGAACGATTATATGAGAGGGAGTTCAAAAACTTGCCACACCCCAAACCAATTTAAAATATCGAAATACTCTTACTAAGCGATTTTGCTCGCAAAAGTGTGGAAAATTGCAAAATACTTTCTTACATATATAACGACTGATCTTATTACCTTATGTAGAGGCAATTATCAACGATCATAAACAGGGATATAATGGTTTTATCATGAAAGAATACGATTAATGAAAAGGAGTTAAAACTATTAAAGTCCTTTATTTATTGTTTAGTGAAAAGGTTCACATTTGACAAAACAGTTTCTATAACTCGTACACACGCCAATGAAGTTTGACAGTTTGATTATTAGGTGCGTTACATCGTGTTGGCGAAGATTTTCCAATTCGCAAGTGAGAGTTTACTTGATCTAATATCTATCTAAGGTTTGTCTCGACGTCCACATTAGCATCCGTCCCACTTGTTTTCAAAGCGAAAATTGCGCAGTTATCTTTGCATCTTAGATGAAGCTCGACAGGGGATCTTATATGCTATGTATGTAATACATATGTAATAAGAGTACAAATAAATTCGCTCCATTGAAATTAATTGCTTTATAGCATATACCAGAGCCATTCCTTTCTCCCGAAATTTTGGACGTACGTAAGTCAGACATTGGTGTTTGTAAGGTATTGGTTTCAGTTGCTTACAAATTTCCGTTCAATGTGGAAATGTTCAAAATGGAAAAAGGATGGATGTGGACAAGCAACACTTACAGCATTGCAGCTTACGCTACGAAAATGATTGAGTTAGGTTTTGTTGCGAAAATCCAGTTGGCTGTGAAACATTGCGAAAGTGGTTTACGGGATTTCGTGTGAAAAAATCAAATCTTGAAAACGATGAACATTCGCGTATCGCAAATTCTTTCGCCAACAAAAGTAACCCAGGAAGTGATCTTCAACTTGAGCCGGGAGCTCCACTCCCTCTTCTAATTAATCGTGCTCCAGGTCGATGGAGCCACATTTAGCAGGTCACTGGCCCTGCAAATGATCGATATCTGCTCCGCATCGCATCTCCGCCAAGTTTCTTTTGCGAGGACATCTACCCGATAAATGGCAAAAGACTATACATAATGACGTTGGATAATCTGATCGTTAAGCTTTGTAACAAGTACATTTTAAGTTAAGTTAAATTTAAGAAAAAATAACGAAAAAAGTTTATTTGCACACCTCTCACACTTAGCCGCAATCGGATTCGCAAAATTGACTACGAATTCTTCTATGACGCTGTCATATGAATAACTAACTATTTTATATTAAAATTTTAATGATATAAATAAAACAAAGTTTTAAAAGAAGAGAAGAAACATAAACATAATCACAATACAATAAAAAGTGATGAAAATGAAAGTCGTAACAATCACAAGATAAACATGCATAAGTGGACAAAACCCTGAGCATTCATGACTTTAGGTAAATGAAATACATTTTAGTCGTTGGAGCTTGTTCTGCTGTTTTGGGTTTAATGCACGGCACATTAGTTAATCAGTTGAAGCTGTGAGGTAGATAGTCTGATCATTTTTATTTTTATTTTTTTATTTTTTTTGTGAAATTTTAGAGCAGTCAACTGTGCCATAGGTTAGAAGTTTATGTAATTTTTGTGAATGAATCATATTCACTTTGCAATTTAGTACATACGTGTGAAATGAAAATGAATGCGTGTGTATGTATCTGTCAGTTTGCAAATGTTTATCTGTGTTTCCGAAATGTTGAGATTTCCCAAATTAAGTAAATATTGCGAAATCGGGTTAAGCATTTTATGCTTATCAAGAATATCCATTATTCTCCGAGCTTGTAAAACGGATTTTCGGGGCTGTTTCCGCTCTCAGTGGTAAGTTTATTAATGTCATATAATGATATGTGGGAGATGATGCTTCGCGCACAACTCAAGTACCACGAGTACATGTTGAGTACACACTGATTGTACAATAAAGTGTCACTGGCAAGTTTGATGAATTGAGATATTGACTGTGCAAAGAACAACAAATTAAAATCTGTATATATACTGAGGCGAGTATTCAACTCAATTCCTATTGTCAGTCCCTGTTCAGTATTCCTCCGTCAATTGGCAGCTGGCGAGCATTTCTTAAAATGTTATTTGAAATATACGAGAAACGATAATTTGTTTTTATTATTATTTTTTTTTTTAATTTTGATATATTTTTTACGACGGTGCGCATAGATTTTCCCGTTCTGTTTTCTCTTTATAGTCTACACCACTTGTGGTATAGGGTACATTAAGTGTGTGTAGAAGTGTGCAACACCTAGAAGGGCTTAACCACCTTTTATTATATCGATCGATGCGGAATCATTTTGTAAATCGATCGTTCTGTCCGTCTGTCCGTCTGATGTCTACCTATGTACTTTGGTGTTCACTAGGCACGTCGCAATTTTTGAGAATTTTTGCGGCGAATGCTTTTGAAATTAGTTTGGATCGATTCACTTTTCCGCCTTATTCTGAAAAGTCGTTATATGGAAAAAAAAATTGCATTTCCAAAATTTTTGACAAAACTCGCCCCTTTGAACCCCTTCTCATGTAACCATTTCTACAAAAATTGAATCTTCATATGGTGAAAAATTATAATTTTCAATATTTCACAATGAAAATTGGTTCATAATAATAAATTAATAAAGATATCAACCTAACCGAATTTAGATCACGTGGGCCTATTTCTTAGACATCACTCCATATAAGATTTGTCATGAATAGCATAGAATAAGTCTTGCGCCAAAATATTTTATAACGGAAATTCGTCCTTAATAGAATTTAAATCTTATGGGTCCATTTTTTACGCCTTATCGAACAGCAAGCCCTTATATGGAAAGAAAGTCTGATTTCTAGTTTTTTATGAAGGAAACTTAAAAAGTAATAAATATACTTACAAAGTAAATTAAATTTGTTCAATTTGGTTCACGCTATACGATGTTTCGAGAATCTTCTAATATGCTGGCTTTCATGAAAATTATGCCTTTGCAAGAAAATAATGTGGAATTTTTAATGTGTACAAGTGAAAACTATAGAACAAGTGAATAGCTATAATAATAATGGTCGTACTTTTTTTTCGTATTTGTTGTTTTATACTTCTCTCCGTTTAGCCTAGTAAAAGGTAAATATGGCTTGTGGTCATTACTTTCAGGAATATTTACATGCAAGCTCTATGCGGAAATCACAGTTTTTATGGGATTCCCTTGCATCTTTTCACTTCCAATGTTTTCATTTTCCTGCATCATTTTCTTATATAATGTTAGGCGTAGGACTTAGTTTAATGTCATTGTCAAGGCAACAAGCTTCAAGATAGTATTGTCACGGATCTTTTGAGGCTTTACATCTTTCACAAGCAATATGGCTTTATGACCATTGAATATTCGCTGGTGAAAGGCGAAACCTCATATCTAAACTCTTTTATAAAAACAAAAAAAAAAAGCAAATAAAGATTTTATAATCGACTGTAGCCGGAAATTTCACGCCCAACACCTTTTTTTAAAGAATTTTCGATACTAACTAATATTAGGTGGGATTGGGTGATTTTTTTTTATTTCCGCCCGGAGAAAATTTGGCGGATATTGTTATTGTTATATTTGTTTCAGAAAATGGGTAACGAAACAAAAACGCAACTCTTCTCAAGATAAAACTGTTCTCAGTTTGTGTTGTATTGTGGATGTGTCTTTTAACTGATTATGTCGATTTTCAGTACCAACCTATATGCTATAACTTCTATCGATATCTTATCATCAGGAGAATATTTGGCAAGCAAATTAATGAAGACTGGCAGACCGACCAGCAGACATGTCTAGATAAATTGAGTATATGACATTTGTCAAGGTTATATGCACTTTGTGGGTTCTCTGAAACTACCCTCCGAGTGTTGCCAGCGTTCCGGCAACCTTTCGATAATGAAAAATGGTTGCGTTACGGTCATCCGAAATATAAAAAGTTATGATAGTGACCACGTGAACTATAAAATCGGCGGTAATATCGTATGTGATACCTAACCGCCGGATATCGAATGTTGTAAGCTGCTCTAAGCCTACAAAATCATCAACACAACAACAAGGATTTAACAACAAGAACTAAGTGCCATGAATTGACCAGACCCTTGTAGAAAAACTTTAAGTCACATTTTGCAAAATCGGTCAAACGATTGTTAGAGATAAACTGAACTAAAACATACCTGATCACCCGCTGCATAGTATGCATAAAATGCCTCCCTCTCATTAACAATTGTTTTGATCGCTAGCCTATTGCCCGTCTAAGCGATGTTTTCATTCTTATGTTTGTATCAAGAAACGAGCCTTTTTGTGGATAGCCTCAAAGGGTTGTATAATTTTTGTTTTAAATAAACATAATATGGTATGAAAGCTAAGTCATAAGGCTAATAAGTTCATATGTAAAGTGAAAATAAAGGCAACGACATTACCGTAGTTTATTGCAAGCCATTGTTCACAGAGCGAAGTTTATATTTGCGCTATTTATATACTTAGTACCTTGATCTATATTCATCTGTTCAGATATTGCTAATTACTATTTTAGACGTAATTATACATATATATAATTGTGTACATATTATATATAATTTTCAGATAATTATATATACATATATATATATATGTATATATAAAATGTATATATATGCATACGAGAAATTACGTTTAATAATATCATTGCAAGTTGTTAGCGATACAAGCGTAAATAAACTGAAATATATTGCTATTTACGGTTTAGATACTCTCTGTACCTTTAATACAATTGATCGCGAGATTCAAAGTTGTTTTAATTTCAATAACGGCTACAGTGTTTAAATAAAATGCATATTAAAACGGGTCCAAATATAACAATGAAAAAAATTCTCTTTACAAACACAACCTGCTTATTATATGACCATGTATATATATATATATATATATATATATATATATGTATATACATATGTAAAGATCGTAAGTTCAGAGCAATCAACGACAACAACAATACGTTTTTCACATATATTCTATAATGATGAAGTGAAGAACCGGTTAAAAATTCTTTGAACAGAATTGTATGATTAAAAATATTTTGCAGAAACTAACATTTGCGCGGAACACATTTGATTAAAGAAATTAAATACAAAGCAACATCAAAAAAAAAAAAAAAAAAAAAAAAAAAAAATTAAAAAAATTTTTTTTATTACATATGTAAACTTATACAGAAGCTGAGGTTAAAAATGTGTTAAGCCTTACAGGCCTAAGCGTTCAGTGCAATTGTTTACGATTATGATGAATTTATATAAAAATGATGTTGTAATTAAGTTGAAAATTATATATACGATATGTAAATCAAATTTTATATTGAAAAAAATCTCATCTCATAACCTGAAGGCAACCTATCTCGCTGGCAGGAATCATTTGATTTATACGATCATTTCAAATGCCAAATTAAATCAGATCAAAAAAATAAGAGAATGAAAAAAAGAAAAATGAAAACAATAAAGAAGCAAACAGAAAAATAAAAATGAAATTAGTTTTTAAAATCAATAAAATGAGAAAACTTATTTAAAACTCTTCGATGATAACTACAGCCAACGAGTAATGTCATCTACTTACGGACACATCCTGTACTGATGTGACTGTATTTTAAAGAATAGCTTAGCAAAACATAGGTAAGTATTTTAAAATTGATACCATTTTTTCTCATTCATAAATTTATTGCTTGATCTAAATAATTTCATGCAAATACTTAACTTAATCAACATCTTAACTTAACTTAATAATAATACTTAACTTAGTAAATATCGAAATCGGAGATTTGCTTCAGAAATCCAAACAAAAAGGGCATACTTTGCTAATTTATTTATTGACAGCCATCTGTCCACACACCTGAACGACTGTCTCATCGTCTTCCTTTTACGTTCTTATATCACACATAACATATAGACACACTTTAGATAATTTGCCTCAGTAAAAATATATTAAATATGGCTCTGGATATATGTACACTATACCGTTGAGGGACCCATAAAATAATACTATGTTTTATTTTATTTTTTATATCCCTCACCGCTCGTGTTGCAAGCATATATTAAGTTTGCAATATCCTGAGACAGAGACATAGTTTATTATGCCGAGCGACTTTCCGAATCTATCTAAGCTTGTCTCCCTGCCTCGCTGTCTGTCTGTCTGTCCGATATTCGTTTATGTATTCTTGTATACAACAATACAGGTCACAATTATTGAGACATTTTGGTGAAATTTGATGGATCAAAATGGTGCGGTCCAAAGACAAATACAGTTGAAAGTGGTTTAGATCGCAACGCGTTTTTGATCACTTCCCAAATAAAGACGAATAACTATATTTAGCGAAGTGGTGCAGATCATTTAATGGTTGCACTTGGCCCATGTGTATGTCTAAGTTTTGATTCCTGCACGAATCTTGGCATCATGGACTGCAAGTTTTAAGATCATTTAAATTAGCTTCAATTGCCGAGAAAATATCATTCCATTTTATAGTAAAATCATATATAACGCGCATGTATATCACATTTATTAAATTCTTCCTAACATATGTTAAGTGTATGTCTATCATTTATTTAAAAATAAATGCTATAAAATGTTATGTAATTATTAAAATTTATTAAAGGCTTTTTCCTTTACAATGCGGAGTTAGCATAGGTACAAGAAAATCGAACGAAATATAATCTCTCTTTCTCTCTCTCTCTCTTTCTCTCTCTCTCTCTTTCTCTCTCGCTATCCTCCTTTTGATTTCTTTTTCATTAGAAATATAATTATAATTTTGTTTAATTTTATTCGTAACATTCGCTCGCCAGAAAGGGAATTGAATAACAAAAAAACAAGTTTAGAACCATCCTAGCCAAACTTAAAAATATATTGAGGGGGAGGCGTGTGTCTGAAACTTAGCCCTTTCTAAAATGAATGCGAACTATTTGTTGGAGACAACAACTGGAGTGCTAGCCAGTGCTCGGTGCTTACTGGCCGATGTGGCATATGGTTTTTCAATAAAACCGATGCGATTGTCTTTGTAAAAGACCCTAAAAGAATTGAGCAAAAGCAGCATTTTTCCCTTCTACGAGTTAATTCACCATCATTCTCCGAAGATTTAAAAAAAAAAAAAAAATTACACACACACACACACCATTGCCCATGCAATTAACTTCGAAAAGATAGTAAACTATTTTGTGAGAAATGTGAGAATACATACCAGAAAATCGCTTTCTCTGTAGGAGACTCTAAAGTACCAGAGCCATCTTTCTTTCATTAGAGATTATAGCGAAAAGCCAAAGTGCTAGAAAGTTGCTTAGAAAATATTTAAGTTTACGAAAAAAAAAAATAATAATAAAACGCTTTTAGGTATTAAACTGATCGTTTTAAACTTGGTTTACACAAAATTTTTATTAGCGTTTTGTAAGCTATGAGAGAAGAAAGATTCAATAACATCGTAAGGGCACATTTCAATTGCGAAATTTTTGAGTTCGGAGTTAAATGTGATGATAGTGTTACTGTTGAAGAATTTGATTTTAATATTACATAACTTTTTCTCAGTACAACGAGATGGCAGAACACCGATTTCTCTATGTTTAGAAAAGTCTAGAATTCATTCCAACTTATTTCATTAAGAAGATGATCATGAGGGGGCGTTCAAGGCATCAACTAAAGCATGAGTAAAGCACATAACTCCACTATTTCTCATGTTAGTTTTCAGTTAATGAACCTAAAACCTTACAAAAGTTCTCTATACGAAGTAGACATGAAGGTAAAGATTTTCACTGACGCAAATTATACAGCATCCGGTACATCCGGCAGATAAGTGATTTCCCATTTCTTCTTCGTATAAAAGCCAAAATCTATGTAAAACCAAGGACTTGTTTGCTCTTTGCAAGCTAAACAGCTTATGTACGCATACTTATGTACTCAGATGATGTTAGCTGAACTTACAAATCGTTGAGTAATAAATAAAAAACCGGTGTTCGAGATGAATTTTTGAATTTCGAAAATTAATTTATTAAATGTCATGACTTTTAGGAAATGGAAGGCGGTTAAGCGCCAAAACTCTAATTACTTAGAAAATGCAAAGCCCTCGGTATCATTGAACGATGGCAATACTTTGTTTATTATCTCTTTCATGCTTTATGCCTATCTTGCTGGTAATGATAGATGCAGATCATTAATTTTTCCGTGTAAGTGAGAAAATGATGCACTCGTTTAGATGAGAGAAGAAAAAAAGAAGCGGAGCTGATGTATTACTGCGATGGGCTTCGCTTGTAGTATGACTCGTTTCCGGTCTGCAGACTTTCTACAAATGAACTGTTGAACGATTCGCCTTTGTTTACAAGGAATAGGATTACTTCGTGCTCGGGGGCTTAGTACGCACTCGCTCATTTTTCGATGAATACTGGATTTGTAGAGGGAATGGTGGTTCCTCCTAAGCCTTGTTGTTGTTTGAGGCAAACACCAAATGCTTGATTAACATAGTTTGCTATCCTGACTGCTCCTTCTAATATTGTCTAAGGAACCTTCTATCTGCCGCAAAGAAATCCCCTATGTAAATTATACGTAAAAAGGCTCTGTTACAGTAATAGATACGTATGTGGTGGAAAGCTGCTATTGAGAAAGTATGTAGAGTAGACTAAAATAAATCACACTGCTATGTATGTATGTTCGTAAAATTTACGCATAGGACTACGACGATGTAAAGACAAAGATTACATTATCTTATAATAATATGTAGAGAAAGAAGCTATGCTGATAATATGTATACTATAGCGTAATAATATGTGCGTAAATATTTGTAAAAAAGCTTGTGCTTCCATATAAAACCCTACTAGTTGTTAAGGCTATTGAATTAACGTATAATAAATCCTATCAAACAAATATAGACAACTTTATAGGCATCTATATCAGTGCACGCATATTCTTCTTTATTTTTGTCGTGTATTTATCTATTTGTTCTTCCCGGGACAGACACACAGATATCGCTTATAACTAAGAAAATCCATGACAGATTTAAAAAGTGCCACTCACCAAACGACGCCTATGAAAAGTTGATGTAATTTCGGGCGATTTTTTACAAGTCGCAGTGATTCTAGTCACGCTACTAGTTTTGTTATTTCCAAGAAATTGTAAAATCCGAATATCGTCTGCCGATTAAACACGACTTTTTAGTGCGGAAAAAATAACATTTAAGCTCATTACTGACTTGCAACATCTCACGGCAACTCTTCTTCGGCAAAAACAAAATTTTTTCTCTGTTTGTTCATTTCATACGATAATCCTGAAAGCAGAAGACGCTAAAAAGAGATAATTTCTTAAACATATATTGAAAGTCATTGTCGATAATCGAGAAGTTCGATAGCAAAAACGATCGGTCTTTCTAATGACGTCGAAAGCCGGTGTATCCATTAGTTTGAAAATAAACTATGGCATGAATGAGTTGTTTGCCAAGTGGATTCCGCTTGTATTCGCACTGGGAAAAAAATCTCATTAAAGTCCGTAAGATTGTATGAATTAAAGTTCAAATCATTGCCCCATCCAACCGTGTTATCGAGAACTAATATTCAATGACTATTACCTGTTTGCATATCCTTGGAACAAATGAAGCGTATTTTCGAGGGGACCCGAAAAATCGTTCTACAAAGGAATAAAGAAATTATTTTCGACTATCAGCGAGTCTTTTATACTCATCGCCTTTACGAAAACGAAAAAAACATAAACTTCGATGATCTGCCCAATATTGGGCAGATGAGAGTGATTTCTTTCCTTTTTATACAAATATAGAGAACAACGAGCAAGAAGTCTAGAGATCTGAGATATTGTCACAAAATGCTTATCGCCGATACTACACAAACGGGCCGATAAACATGTCTGGATTGCTTTAGTATTTGATATTAATCAAGGGGTCTCTGAAGGCACCTTCGGCGCGTGGCCATCGTTTTAATAGAATGAATACAGCCTTCGAGTGTGAGATTTAAAAAGACATCGAAGTGACAGACCAACGATGGGCGATGACATTTCGCAAGACAATAAATCTTTTCTGCATATTCCGGGAAATTATTGATCCATTTCTTTATATTTTACATTTTAATTCTTCATTTTTTAAGTTTCATGTGCGTACTTTTACTCAGTTGATAATATTTGGCAGCTGAGTTTCTTTGAATAAAAAAATAAATGAATGAAATAAACGCGTAAAGATGTCGCAGAAGTTATATTAATAAAGCATTAAAGGAGAATACAAACGATTTAAGCGCTTTTGCGTCAGTGATGTAGAGCTCGTTATCCCGAAAAGTCTGTACGCACATTTCATATATATAGAGATTAAACATATACTATAGTAACGATGTAAAAAATGCAATCATTAGAAAGGAAATTTCCAGCTAAAATTGTCCCGACATTTAAGAAACACACATACTTTGTTTGTGTACACGTGTGATATATTTTGCATACGATGTACACACGTTGTCTTTTTATTTGGAAGACATTTACTTAAACATTTTGATTTCTTCTCTTCTTACAGAAAAATAAAATTTCATCATGAACTGCTTAGATTCAGATGCGGTTAACACAGACAGTGTTATTCAATCTCGAATTCAAAATGATTTAAGTCACAAGGACGAGCTCAAAACGAAAACTAATCAACTAGCCAGTGAACATAATGTGGCAGATGCCGCATTTGAAGATGTAGCAAACTGTGATATTGAAACAAACAATGAAAGCCATGAACTTAATAATTATTCGAATTGGTACCGAGAAGATGCGACATGTTTGCCTAAGGACAACTCATCGCATCTCGATTGCTACTATTCGGATTATTCAAGCAATGAGCAAAACGATTATCCAAAAGATTTGACGTTGTCTAATGACAGGAGATATGATCCAAATGGGATTGTGCTGGTGCCACGGTCGTCTTCAACAATGCATTTGAATTTCTACGTTCCGTCAATTTCTTCGCCGTCATTTGACGCACCGTCAAAGAACGCTTCGTTACTGAACACCGCCAGCAGGCACGCATCAGACATAGCGGGTACCACAAATCCAACTTCGATTGCGGATAATTTTCAACCGAATATGTGGCATCCAAATATTCCGTTGGGTGCATATCGTTCATATTCAAGTCAAAATTATGGACAACTACCTCACGAGCACTTGATTGATATGTTCCAGTTGACAAATAGGTAAGACAGATAGACGATTTGATTCCTTTTCCATTACATTGCCATTACAAAATTTGTTCAATTGCATCGAATTTTTTTTTGCGGTATCGTCATCCCACGCGCTAGCTTCCTACAAATTCATTAATACACACTCGCTGCATATTGACGTCGAATATAAGCGCGCAGAAGCGGTACAATCGACAACATTTATTTAAATGATTCTATGTATGATTAATATCTTTAATAAGAAATAAAATCACGCTCGTGGGATTCCCCAGTGAGTGTCTAATGCCAAGGCTACACATTAAATAAATTAACGACTATTGAGATATAAACGCAAATAACTGTTATGTTGTGGGTTAAACGTAAACTTGAAAATCTCTTTTCGAATTTTTCACGATAATAATAAACGCAAATAAGGATTGCATTGCGAACCCTTAACATTGTAAATGAGTTCATTAATGAATGAATGAATGAATTATCAATGAGTGCATTCCTAGAATGAAAAGAACAGGTCACTCGCACTTGAACATTATGCTCGCAATTAAAATTGAAAATTACATTAGATGCTTATTTTGGACTGTATTAGCATGCGGTCGTATAATACAATCATAACGATACGATATAATTAATTGATTAGGATAATATTTTATCATATTTTGCAGCATTTATTACCAACGTAAGGAACTAATTGTTTACATTAAATAGATTTTCTTATCAAATAAATTGTTCTGTTATCCCGAAAACGTAATTACGATATGGGTTTACTTGTCCGAAAATATGATTTACATTTATAAATTATAATCACTTGGAATTGGATTTCATTTATGAAACATTTCTATGACTATTAAGCATCATGAGGAGAAGGTGGTTGCATCTCGTTAATTGAAAAGTGAAGGTGCAAGAAATAGCTAACATTGCAAAGATAGTACGATTTTTTTTTTGAGAAACCGCGTTTACTCGCAACGAAGCACAAACACCGTCGATGGCTACAATAGCAAAATTGCATGAAGTTTTAATTGCTCCAAGCAACTGCGACCTCCAAGCGATTACTATCTCTTTGCAAATTTCTAAAAGGATACTCGAGGGAAAAAGTTTGGATTCAATGATCGTTCCTTATAAAAAGGCATCTAAATATCAGAGAAGATTTGGACTGATTGAACTGATCTTTGAAAAAAACAACATTGATGAATAAACCAATAAAATGCTATTTAGTCCCGGGACATATTGATACATCGTATTTTCGCATATATTTACTGAGTCTGTCTTTGAATAAGTCGATGTTATAGTTCATAGAATTGCAATTTGACTTTGCAAACATAAGCATATGAATGGCATAAGGTAATCTAGAAAGCTTAGGCAATAATAATCGATTTATCTCTTTATCTCTTCGTAAAAATAATATAAAGCGTCTTGCAACCTTGACTGCATGCATGGTCATAATAACATGGTGAGGGACATTTTGACTATCGCGATAGGGCATCATCTTGCAAAGCCTACAAAGTGCAAGAGCTTTTAAAAGAAGGCTTAACTAATGCATTATTTGGAGAAGCACTAATGCATTATTGCAGCCCCTCCACACGCCTCCTATTAACGAAGCCCAACTTGTTACTTCGAGAGAGACATTTTGTGCAACTTGAGATTGTGTTATTATGTTAGACAGTCTAAGGAACGTTAATTCTTGGATATTGGAAATCCTCACACTCATCTTATTCACTCAATGGCAAGCTACTTGAGATCAATAAATCTCAGATATTTGTTATCTTTCAACAAACGTATGGACCCTACCTTAGATAAATTTCAAATTTACTTTGAGGCAGAGGAAATTGAAAAGTTGAATTTGTGTTTTAGTGTTCAAGGAGAAGAATAGTCGGCAAATCGTCTAATCTTATCTAAATACGTTAAGTTTGCAAGTACTTCAATGGTTAACTCTGTACGCTGTAGTATTCTAATAACGGATGGTTATATAACCTAATATTTACTTTGTCATTTTTTCTTCATCAAAATGATAGAAAATGACGTAGAGACGTTTGCGATTGAAGAGAATTTCTTTTTAACGGCCTTGAATGCGATTCTTCATTCAATCGCAGATTTATAAACAAAACATAAATACATATACATTTATACACATGGAAAGTATGTATGTACAGCAAGAAAAACCAATAAATTCACATAGAGCTGTTCTTTACATTTGTTATACACAATAGGTGCTTGAATGTATTTCGATCAGCGACGTCTCCATTCGTGAAAATGATAAACTATTGCGAAATATCTATGTACACAACGGTTAAAATCGATGATTTTCCTTTCCTTTCCCTACATAAAATAACTGTTTTCCATTTGGAATTATTGAGTCAATCACAGTACACTGAGGCTAATCATGGAAGTAATTTGTTGCCGAAACGCATCAAACACTGTTAGAAGCTTATCATGATGTGTGTGTGTGCTCCATCAGATTTCAATTGTCTCGCTTTGCTTTCAACGGTTTAAAGAGAGCGATTTTGATGTCAATGACAGAGATCGGAAGACCAAAATAGTTCGAAAACAATGAATTGCAAGACTTGTTGGCAACTCATACTTTTAAAGAACTCTCGAACACCTTAGCAGTTGTTCTATCAACTGTTTCTAGACGTTTACATGCGATGGAAAACATCCCAAAGGCAGGAGAATGGTCACCATATGAATTGCGTTAAAATGCCATTTCGAACCGTTTCAACATCGCGGTGGATCGGTAGATCGCGAAGTGGATCTATTTTGAAAATCCCAAGCGCAAAAAATCATGAGTTGGTCCAGGAGAGCTACTGCGTATATTGGGGGACTAGCAAGATGTAATGTGCAACGAAATGCTAAAACCAAAAAAAACTCTTACTACATATGTCTACCGACGTCAGTTGAAAAAATTGAACAATATATTGTTGGAAAGAAGACGCAAAGTCATCCGTTTGCAGGCCGATGCTCAGCCACGTGGCGTAAGAGTTGTCAACGATACACTTTTGAAGTGTTGCTCACCAGACATAGCGCCTTCTGATTATCACTTGTTCGGATCGACGTAGCATAGCTTGGCTGGCACGTGGTTTGCAAATGCTGAAATAATGCAAAAATGGGTCGATGTTCTTTCGGCACGGTATCGCCGAAAATTTGCAGAAAATGATCGAAAAGCAATTTTTCTCAACACATGAAAAAAATGATTAAAATACATGCAAGCACCTAATGGTATGTATAGCTAGTAGCTTAAAATTGCTACGATCTATGTACGCAGTTGGTTGACGTGATTCATTTGCAAACATATATACCACACACAAAAGCATACAAGTGCTTTAAGAGCAATCATGATGATTTAAAAATTTTTCGCTTGGCAAAGGAAAAGAAAGAGAAAAATAATATTTTGCACTTGTGCTTGTGTGAAAATCCTTTTAAGTTATCTTACTGAATAGTCTCGAACATGTAAACAGACAGCAACAAGTTATAATGCGATTGTAATCGAAAACAACTATGGTGGCAAATAAAACCATTAAGGCCACGTAGTATGGTGTATAATGAATTTCAAATACCCATCACTTGCACTTTTATACATCTATGTATTTCGATTACTGGGAAACCTGTTTATGTATTCTAAATAAAGCACATATTTACTATCATTTGTAATCTAGTCTAAGGATGTCTGTCCTAAAAGCACATTGAAATTATTTTGAATTCTTTTGCACTCTTCTGTGAAGGATAAATCAGTAAGTGGCGTGAAAGGTTTCAATACGCGAAACTGAGTCAACAATGCGATGTTAATCACTTATCGTTTGTCATTGTAATTAATGGCATCTATGCTTACACTAACGACAAGTTTCCCTTACAAAAACATATCGTATAATTAATGGAATCTTCGATTTATATATATATTCCGGTGAGTCACAAACAAAGCGATAAACTTTGTAAAAAATCTAACTGGGGGCCGTCCAAGGGTAGTATATGAAATCAAAATAACTATACTCGTCAAAACAATAACAACGTGACACAGCTTAAAATATATTGCCCCTCCTGGCTTCCGCAACATTTGACGTGTAAACATACGACCGCCGTCACTTACACTATGCATTTTGCATTTAGTATTTTGTAAACAAAATTCTATAACACTCAACAGACTGGCACTTAGCTATTATCTATATACACTTATATATATACATATATATATACTGGGGTGTAAAATATATAGAATATAATAAGTATACCATAAAAAAGAGTGCACGTAGACGTAATAGAGCATTAAAGTGCAAAGGGGAGATAACCAATAGCTTGGTCTAGTTATATATCTATATATATATATACATATATATATATGTGTGTGTGTATATGTACATATAAATTTGCCCTTATCTCTGAATACGAATATAACAGAATGTCACACAGTGGGAATCAATATATACCTTGTATTACAACGTAAGATGAAGAACATTGATTACATTTCGTGCAAGCACAGAATTAGAAGAAGTAAATAGAAAGCATTTGAAAATGTAATATTTGTGTATATAAAGGATTTTTTTTTTTTTTGTGTTTTGAGCGTTCAGTAAGTCAAGTAGCTTAAATATTGAATTAGTCATTTTTATACATTGCTTTAAGTTTATTATACTCTACGTAACATTGTATGTGATACAGTAACCAAAAGATTATTGAGCCTTCGCAATATACATTTTATTTACATTCACCCACTCGTTGGTCATATATTTTGCTACGTAATTTATTAGGGTAAAGTTGCGGCTATGTTAAACACTACATTCACGCACCTGTCAATATGATGGCTTTGTGTTTTCAAGCTCAAAAATTCTCCATAAGAATGTAGATGTCTTCAGATGTTATATATAAGTTTAATGATTTAGCGCAGCAAATATACATGACTATTATTTTTTTCTATGACACGCCTACTTTGCTATTTCTAAATATTGTATAACCATTTTTAGTGAAACCCGCCAATTTCACGCAAACGAAAATAGGAAACTTAATTCTGACGCAAGGTATTCTGACGCAAATATAATTATTCTGACAATTAACAACAATCCTGGCAACTTTTTCAAATATTACTACAATGCAGGTTTGATGCAAAAATGGTCTCGATCCACTCACTAGTACTTCTACAATGACCAATGAAGTTTTAAGTCGAACTTATTTCCAATTTATTTCCCATTTATACTAAACCACATTGGATTGGAACACGAAAGTGATCCCAATGAATATCTGAATCGCACGGTTCTAAAAACATCTCCATCGGTCCGAAAGCTATACACGAAAATATGAAAAAATTCACTTCCAATTTAATTGTAATCGTGTGTGGAGAAAATTCGAAGGTGCGAAATTTTTTGATAATATACGCCCACATAAAGCTACACAAAATAAAATTCTGTACTTGCAATACGTCACGATTAGCTTTGTATTAATCTTTGTAAGACCTTATCAGCAGTCCGATCGGTGACATTTTCACGCTAAACTTTTACATAGCCACTACACAGATTAATTTCGAATTTCGAAATCGGTACTGATAAGGAAACAAAAAATTCCATCTTAATCGTTTTTTAAGAGATTTATTTTTGAGAATGTCATCTCAGCACAAACGAATAGTCTTTTCTATGCTTCATCCCGTTCAACTTTTTTGCTTCGATTGCGTTACGTAAAGAAAGGAAGCAAGTATGCAAGCCGAAGAAGGAACCCAATCGTATCTTCTAAAAGTACAATTCGATAGGAGGGCACAGTAAATTTTTGTTTTTTTTAAATTTTTTAATCCTTTAGCTGCAACTATATGTGTGTCATTCTTGAACTGCAATTACCAAAATTGCATGTAAATATGTCATTTTGTAGTTCGCTATCGATTTTGGCAATTTCGAGCATTGAAAACCAAAATGTATTTTCTTCTTGCGATCTCTCAGTCGCATTCCCAGTTCTTATCAACGGTCTAATACAGTTAATATACCGCTGCTTACATAGTAAATGCGAAAATTCTTTTTTTAAATTTAACGCATACGAACCATCCCACTTCTATTGAGGTCGTTAGTTCATTTGATCACGATCATGTCTAAACTTCTATCGATCTGATTTAAATATTTGTAAATAAATAAAAAGCACGTGACAATAAAGTAAAACAAGTAAGCACATTATAGTCGGGCAAGGTCAACAATTAGATACCCTGGGCCGCACTGTTCTAGTGCGGTTATTCACTCGACAGCCCGCATATTAGAGGATATTCAAAACATCACATGATGTGATCCACATTTTTTACAAACTACAGTTTTTCAATATCCGTTATAGAAATTTAGAAATTATACTTTCTCTCCATATAGGCGCATAATTTTCACTATAACCGCTATTTTAGGGAATAAAAAATAGACCTATGTGATCCAAACTTCTTACCCTTACTTTTTTTTGCCAAAATATTAAAAACTACATCTTTTTCTGAAGGGTCTACTTTTCATAAGATATCTTATATAAAGTAAGGTCCATGAAATAGGTCCATATGGGTCAAATTTGATCAACTGTATGTTGAACACAAAAATACATGGACAGACGTCCGGTGACAGATGGACGAATACACAAGCTTGGATCGATTCAAAAGGTGATCCTGAATCAATCCGTATCGAGCCATAGGTCTATCTCAAATCCCCCTGAGTGTTGTATTGATCCGCACAAACTTAATATACACTGTAAAAATTACATTTACCATAAAACAACTTCTCTCGACTTTTTCACTTTAAACAAGTCAGTTCCTTTTTTTAGACATGACCTGCAGACTTTAGCTAGGAACACATATTTGCCAATGACCTTTACTCCCCAGCCTGGCATTACCTACCGGTCGTAGTAAAAAGCAAATTGAACAAATAGTTTATTGAATATCTCGCGGCCATGAAGAGTCGTTGATAACGTTCCAACGCAAAGACAACCCTACAATACTGCCCTCTTCAATTATTCCATAATTTTCATTTACCAACATTCAAACGTTTTGATAATTTGCAAAGTTTTCCGTGATATTAAATAAAAAGCATTTACGTTTTTCTTTTCTTCTTTTTTGTTATTAATTTCGCAGCGGTCGGGAAGCACGAAATCGTGCTGAAAAGAATCGTCGTGATAGACTAAATGGCTCAATACAAGAATTATCGACATTGGTTCCTCATGTGGCTGAATCGCCCAGACGAGTAGATAAAATAGCCGTCCTGAGGTTTGCTACGCACGGCTTGCGTTTAAAACATGGTAAGTCAATTTATTATTGATAATCTTATGCGATGGTGTTTATCTAAATATATTTGTTTGAAATCATTGTAATTTTACAGTATTTGGCAAAACGTCAAACAACCATTCTCCTCAAACAACGGATGCGTTAATGAAATTATTGGATAGTTTCTTTTTAACGCTCACTTGTAATGGACAGATTGTTTTGGTCTCCTCTAGTGTTGAACAACATTTAGGCCATTGCCAGGTAATTTTCAATTTAAAGTTTAGTTTAGTTCCAAGAAAATTAAGAATTGGTCTGTGTTGAAGATCACTACCCTCAACTAAGTCCACATATATAGAAAATATAAAATATCTGCATATTCTTAATATACTTTAGGCGGATTTATACGGTCAAAATATTTTAAGTATAACACATCCCGAAGATCAAAATATGCTTAGGCACAAATTAATACCCACTGATTTGGAGACACTCTTTGATATACAATCAGATGATGAAACTGATGAGCCTAGAGCACGTACGGAAGCCGAAGAGGAAGATATTGATCGCAGATTACGAGAGGACAAACGTAGCTTTACAGTTAGGTACATTCGATATCAAGAGTAACGGTTCCTTAAGTAATCCCATTTTACCTAATATTTGGCAGATTAGCAAGAGCTGGTCCAAGATCAGAGCCTACCACTTATGAATTGATAAAAATTGACGGTAATTTTCGTCGAAGTGATATGGCTCCGAGAGGCTTCAATCCAGGATCATGCCCCGTAAATATCCCAATAATGCGTCGTGGTCGCAGTCGAGAGGATGCTTTGCCAACACACGCAATAGGGGGAAACGATATTGTAAATGCTCTTTATTATTATGGGATTGCCTGTGTTTGCTATAAATCTTTTAATGCAGGAACTAATCGCCGTTGGTCGCATTGTAAGACCACCTAGCGTACATCGTTCTATCGAACACCACAAATTGGAGTACAAAACTCGTCATTTAATCGACGGACGCATTGTTGACTGTGATCAACGCATAAGTATCGTAGCCGGTTATATGAAAGATGAAGTACGTAATCTTAGTCCGTTCACTTTTATTCATCAGGATGATGTTAAATGGGTCATTGTGGCTCTGCGACAGAGTAAGTAAAGTCTAAATGTTTGGCTTTAACTACAGTTTCCCAAGTGAAGAATATTTTGTTTATACACCTATGCAGTGTACGATTGTAATAGCTCGTACGGCGAGTCCACTTATCGTCTCTTTACCCGTAACGGCAAAATCATTTATTTACATACAAAAGGTTTTCTAGAAATCGAGAAAGAGACCAATAAAGTGCATTCTTTTATCTGCGTTAACACTCTACTGGATGAAGAAGAGGGCAAGCGACGTGTGATTGATATGAAAAATAAATTTTCAGTTATTATTAATAAGAAGATACCGCAATCATCTATTGATGTACCTGCGTCAGAGAATCCGCAACAATTGGAACGGGCCGTTTTATGTCTGATACAAAATTTACAAAAAGCTACTTCTGACGAAAATAGCTCTGAACGGCCGACCGCAAGTAACTGTGTAAACTACACGAACTGTAATCACGTTTCATACCCTGAACGTATAAATTCCAATTCAGCGCAAATACTTTGCACTAAAACACCGCCATTAGCATTAGTGCCACCGGCACCTGAAACGATAAAACCCTCAATAGTGAAAAGTGTTGGCGTTGTTAAGCTGACTGCAGCGAAACATTTACGCGTTGACGATGATCAATCGCCCATGGACCTAAATACTACTACTGGTCCGAACAACATTGATCAGACGAAGTCAACAGAAGTCCTGAGCAATGATGAAGACGCTGATAATATAAATTTCATAGATCAGCCAGCGTCGCATGCACGTAAACGAAAGTGCAGTTATAACAAATCAACATCCGAGCCTTATGACTACAGTTTACCGGTACAGCGGAGAGGTAAAGCGTTAAATAACATTTTTCATCAAATTATTTAGTACTTCTTTTTTTCGTTTCCAGCAATCGAAAGTGCACTATCGGATTCTTTGCATCAACTAGATAATAGACTAAATCAGCAATTGTGCGCTGCGATCGAGATAAGGGACCAAGGACAAAAACACGAAATACCTCATGCAGAGGAACGCATAGCAGATATAATGGTAATTTTGCTAACAATTGTTGAAGAAAAAAGCGCTGAATCATTTTATATTCAAAGTCATTCTTCGTCATGCGATAAAAGTTATTATTTAACAAATTAGTGCACACGCCGGGGATGTGATGCGAAATTTTGCACGAAAAATCTATATAAATTGTTAGCGAAACAAGTGAATGATTTATGTTGAGATTTATACTCAGTCTCTGTAATAGTGAGACGGTGGCCAGAAATAATTAAAATTTCAATTTAATTGATGTCCGCTAAGGTTGGTTGGACATAGTAAGGAAAAAGGGGGATTTCGTAATGTAATTCTGGCGTACCTTTGTTACCGTTAGTATTAGTCGGCACATGGTACATATCTTATCTTTCTAAACTTGTAAAGTCACTTCGTCTTCTTAGTTGGAAGATATGTTTCTTCCTAGGCTTCAAGTTTATTGCATTTTATATATATATTCACTTAAAATGTCGGTAGAAATTACGGGTTTCAATTAATTTGCGATATATAATTGATATAATGGATCATATTGAGGATTCTTCGCGGTTTTTTCAACTGGATGGCTGTATATT
The DNA here is from genome assembly GCA_000688715.1 of Glossina pallidipes. Taxonomy (NCBI): domain Eukaryota; kingdom Metazoa; phylum Arthropoda; class Insecta; order Diptera; family Glossinidae; genus Glossina; species Glossina pallidipes. The sequence goes on along the minus strand of KK499789.1, from coordinate 1,594,931 downwards.
GGGCAACACTCTCCTGTTTGCCTCAAAGGAACACGTGCTTAAAAGGTGAGATTTGAGCTTACAGTTTTTGTGAACATAATTTTCTAATACTTTGCTCGAGTAAACAGTTATCTTGATTTGAAAATGAGTGAAATATCCGAAGAAATACGCTATCTTATGGTTTTTTACTATAAAAAAAGGTAAAAACGCTGCGAAAAAAAAAAGAATTTATGATGTGTGCGGTGAGAATGCTGGGAGTGAATGAAGGATCCAGGGGTAGGGAGCAAGACCAGCACGCAAGCTGTCACGAAATAGGGGAGACACTAAACATCAACCACATGACAGTTTGAAATCATTCGAAAAGAGCAGGCCACAAAAAGAAGCTCGAAACCGCGAAGACTTTTCAATATGACCTAATACACGCGTTATGGAATAATCAGTAGTCAATAGTTGCGGTATAATAAAAATCAACAAGTACGAAAATTTATCTTCGGTCGTGACTCTCTCTTATATCCGTCACCGTTGTTCTAAAAAAGACAAAAAAAGTAAGAAAACTAAATTTCCGTGCTCTACATAGAGTATGGATTGGGCGCGGTTGATTTTTTCTATTTTCAGAATGAAAGTTTTTATCACATAAGCGCGTGGAAGTTGCTGGCGTGTTCTTGGAAAGGTTTAAGTCACTTCTAAATTCTTCATTTTCGCTAGCGGAAGAATTTTTACCACAAATACTATACAGTTGCGCAAATACGTACATGGAGAGACGAACAGACGGACATGTTTAGGCGCAACCAAATTTGAAGCTTTCAGAAGCTTATTTCTGCGCCCTCTAACGGTATTAAAAAAAATATTAAATTTTATCATTTTACACATATCTGCTATAGTTTATGAGTAATGAGGAAAAAACCAGTTATTTATTCCTCTTGAAAAACAGAGGTCTTCTCAATTCAGATGGTGCTGTGGGCGTGATTTTCAACCGATTTGGACCATTTTCAATACCAACCTGCGTGCAAGAACTTGCGATGTTACTGCCAAACTTGAAACCGAGCGCTTCATTTTTACGACCAGGAGAATGTTTACAGTAGACTATACACAGACGGACAGATAGACGGACACAGAGTCATGCTTAAATCGATTTAGAATTTGATACTGTTGAAGAATATATATATACTTTATGGGGTCTATAATGCTTCCCCTCACCCCTCACCCCTCATCCTTCGGTGATGGGTATAAAAATGAATGACTAACTCTCACTTGCATTTCCTAAAAGTAATGCAAAAAGGATTTCGCTTATAATTTATAAACTCGTGGAAGTGCAGACCGAAATCAATGTTTGTTCATCCACTAAGAAACGACAGAGAGGTAGCAGGTTTCCCGAAATATCTTTACAGAAACGAAAATTATAGATGAATAAATGAGAAAATTATCATTTTCTTTGAGGCATGTACGTAGGTAGACGCCAACCATTGTTTCAACAGTGAATTCCTAATCGATCAAGCGCTGTTTGTGCACACTTTCAGCTTCCTACCTTCACTTATACAACTGTGGCAAGTCAATAAAAATAGAAAATCAAAATGGTCTTCTTTGGTAGGAATAGGTACATATATGCAAACCGTCGATAGTTCTAGTACTAATGGCATTTCAGCTTCCTAAAGATTCGCTAACTCTCTAACGTTTCAACAGAAACCATGAAAAATACAAATGTTCATGTTTTCAAAAAGTCGTAGTCTCTTAAGCCACTCATCGAAGAAAAAGATTTTTATAAATCAGAAAAGCCTTAAAAAATACTCTGAATATTCTTGATGAGCTCGGATTTCTAGAACGATTTATCTCCGACTATCTATATGTTTATTGTAACACCTTTCAGATTTGTAAAAATTTATATAAACGATCACAATGAACTTGAAGCAGGTGACACACTAAAGCAAGAAACAAAATGTGCTCGAGTGAGACCTATTAAATGGCCGCTACGAATAATTGTGTATGAGCAAGATTCGAGCCAAGGTCCACATCTAACATATATATGCCCCAGAAAAATAAAATTCAATATAAGTTGTTAATGATGGGATTCACCTATCGACGGTCGGCATATATGTAGCATATACATTTTCATAGATATTTTTGCAATATTTAAGATCACTTTCCCAGTAATTGCAAAAACTTTAGATATTTATGAGTTCCTGGTCCAGTTAGTTGGTTATTGAACTTTATAAATAAACTTTACTAAGGGAAAACCTATCATCAAATTTCAAGTGTGGAAAATTATTGGTATTCCGCTAGTGTTAGATAAATGCATCAACCGACTTAGCTAAGTGATCAAACAAAATTGGAAATTTGTTTGCCCTTCTAAGAATTTCCGAGGGTGGGTGAACGGCGGGTAAACAAATGCTGCTAGCTTGCAATAACAGTATAAACCCTTTATATAACGTGCGATGCATATATCCGGACGATATAATTACGATGCGTTTCATAAATCTAACACAGTTGAAGCTTGTCTGGTATATTTTTGCCCGATTAATTTTGCGTGCCTCAGTCCACTGCAAAAAATCAGGTTTGATCGCTGTCACCAGTATACGGTAGTAGTATAAAAAAAAATTCATACAAAGCAAATTGCCACAGAAAATATCGCAATTGTATATCCCACTACAATGGACATAATCTTTTGTTTTGTTTAAATAAAGTTTTTTTAATTTTTTTATTCTAGAAAGAGCATAAGAAACAACGAGATATGTACTTTAATATTACCACAGAATTCGAACTTCACAAGCAGACTGAAATCAAAAATGTACCAGCAATAGACATTGAGCTGAGTAAGGAATTCAGTAACGATACGAATTTACCGCCATGATTATTTAATTTATTTGATTTTTGTTGATTTAATTCTTTAATTTAATGAAATCAGTATCCTATTGATAATAAAAATAATAGCAAGTAACGTTCCCTCTGTCCGATAAAAGAAATTCACTGCTAATGATTTTTCAATTTGTCCGAAAATATGATATAAATTTACAAATATTATAGAACAACTATAAATACATAGTAGATACAAACAATATATGAAAAGTTTTATTGTAAATAGGGCGTGACGTGGATTATATTAAAATTTGAGATAACTTTTTTTACCATTTCTCATAAAACAATTTTGATCAAATTACTTCTTTTGATTAATTACTTCTACTAACATCGCGATGTGTAATATTAATATAATAAGATTGATATAATATGTGAAAATGGTACCTTTTTAAATTTTCAAAAATTTTTGAAACTTTTTTATCTTAAAATTCGATTTCTAAACGCGAAGAAAACTGAGATACTGATAGTTGTGCAAGAAGTTGGCAACTTTATTAAAACCTACTACTATTGTACTAAGGGTCAGTGGTGCAGATTGTCTTACAGGCATAACGTATCTTGTAATTGGTTCAATTAGTTACAATCACTTATTTACAGATACAACTATCGGGAATGCATTATATTTTCCTTAATCTCAAATTATTTTCTAAAATGTAATCCATGTTTTCGGACGGAGGGAATAAAAATTCAAAAAAAACTAACGAGGCTTCCTTTGTTTATACTGAAATACGTTAATCATGTTGTAGATAGTTATTTTCTGCAAGAGAACTATAACTTACTTTAATGTATTTTGATAGAATTATTCTAAAAATGAAGAAATATTTATAAATAAATAAAATTAATTTAAGTAAATGCTTCTATGTAAATATCATATAACAGGAGATTTAGTAAAATTAGAAAAACAAATTTTTTCGAAAAACAACTTCATGCGCCCGTATGTCACAATGCCGATCAAATTTTAGATACATCAAGAAATAGGCGAGAAAAAAAGCCCATGATTTTAATGAATACGATTCCACTCACAATCAAATTTCAATTGTTTGACTGTGAACGAGAAACATAAGGTAACTAATTCTGAACAAGGTTAACGGTTTCAATTTCTTCAAAACAAAAAAAAAACAAAAATTTCCAAAAATTTTACATAATTATGTATGTTTATTACATATATATTTTTATAAATCATACTTTACAGCCAAATAGTTGGTTATTTTAAGAAAAAAAAAAAAAAAAAACAAAAACAAAAATGAGAACGTAATAAAAGACTGCTTTATATTGATATAAATATATATTAAATATTAAAACAAAGATATATATACATATGTGTGAACACTTTAAACAATATTAGTGAAACTTAAATGTTTGTATGTTGCCTTCATTTAATGAATGTTTTAATCCCAAATTTGTTGTAGCCCTTACTTACTGTTGCTGTTAATACTTCTATTTACAAATCTATTTTAGTATATTATTTATATGGATGCCATTCATATACATACATATTTTTAAACTTCAATATAATACTACTTTAAGAAATACATAAATTTGTTAAAACTCATAATAGAACATAAATAATAATTGAGCAGAATTTGATTCGGGCATACTTTACGATTCTTTAAAATAAGTTTTTATCATTTTTTTATATCTTTGAGGTTTTTCTTTCGGCAAGTTTCTATTCATAATACGCATACACGTGTATATATGTATATAATAGATAGTCTATATAATATTGAGCTAAATAATATATTTGGAATTAATTAATAATAAATTTCGGTTCATATGAATATGAGTTGAAGAAAGTAAACTATTTATGAATTTTAATTTCCGAAAGGCTCAATATTTTTTAGGTTATCTAACGTGTACAAATGTTTTTTGTATTTTTTTTTTTTTTTTATTTTAAATCCTCTCTCTATCAACCATTCCTCACGTGTCCCGAAAAATGATAAATTTGTCTATTAAATGTATAAACAGAATTTTAGTGTTTGATCTGTTAAATGTTTGTTTTGAATTTGTTTTCATCTAAGATGTGCTAGAGAAATGAAAAAGAAAACAATAATAAATATAAAAACAAACGAACCTGAAATCAATTTTCTGTAGTTTTTTTTTTTATGTTACGCAATTAAATTCACTCGCTTTACGTACTACATGCTCTCACAAAAAAATTGCATAAAAATATATTGCAGTGTAGCAAAGCAAACCAAGCTGGCTTACCGCACACGGATGAGATCTAAATAAGGAAATCGATTAACGTTACAAGTGCAGCCATCGAAAACAAAGTAAAAATATTTGTCCTTGACATCCTGACCGCGGAACACGACATAATTGCTGCAGGATGTTATGGCACAGACACGTTGCACACAACGAAATCCTGCGTGCAAATTTTTACACAGACTATCGTAGCTGGATTGAAATAATGTGAGTTGAAATTAACTTGGAATCGCTCGAGAAGGCTTTTGAAATCTTTAGAAGACAATATTTGTTTCTGAAAGAAAAAGAAATTCAGATAAAAACTTGCAATTAGTAAAAAACAAGTAAAAAAATTATATTTGACGGGGGCCGAATATTGCATACCCGTCGCTACGCTTTTCGCATTCTACTCTCCAAGTTCTTTTATTTAGTACCCATACCGCGAATATTATTACGAAAACATTTATCTACCAGGCCACAGTGTTCACCATATTTATTTCAGAGTTAACCCACTTTTAGGAATGTACAAAGTAAATTTAAGCATTCTACCTTGTTTGCGGTATGATAAATAGGCATAAAATCTCAAAAAAGTAAAAAAAAGATAATTTAATCGCTTGTTACTTTGTGTGGCCCATTTTTTCTCTCTAGTTTCTACCAAATTTAAAGTCGATTTCTTCATTTTTGCGAGCAGAAGAGTGCCAACAACACATACCACACAGACATGGTTAAATCAATTCAAAAGTTTACGCTGCTCAAGAATATATATATATACTTTATAGCGTCTCTGAAGCTTCCTTTTGAGTGTTACATGGGAGTGTAATGGGATCACACAAAATGAGTATATGAGCGAATGGTGTGGTGGATGTAAAAAAAAAAGAGATCTACATCCCAATTATTCCTTTATCAAATGACTGAAGACGGTTTTCAGACGGTAGAAAACGTTTCGAACGGTTAAAATTATTCAAGACTTCTTTAGAAAGTAAAATACGACTTTTTATTAACGCATAGGACTGCCGACGTTTTGCATGTATGTAACTGAAATAAACTCGAAAAAGCATCGACAATTTTTCTATACTTTTGTCTACAACTTTTGATGCCGTGAAGACATTTCTAAAGGCCTGCGATCGACATGTTCTTTAGGATCATCTTCGCGTTGTCAATTAATTTGCGAAAATTAGCTATGTTCTAGTTCTGATTCACTTTAACGCACACTAGTATGCTCTTGATCCAATTAAAAAGAATTTGGAAATAAATCGGGACCATTTTTCAATAAAACATGCATATATGTATTAGTATTGTATATGGATTGAAAATTCTTCCTGGTTTTTCTCGCGGAATGGTGTTCATACCTAACTATTGGGCAACAGTCATCTGATTGTCCCGAACGGACATGTGCTTAAAAGGTGACATTTCAGCTTACATTTTTTTAGAAGAAAATTACCTAATTTTTTGCTCGAGTAAACAGTTATATCGATTTAAAAATGAGAGAAATATCTGAAGAAATACGCTATGTTATGTTCTTTTACTATAAAAAAGGTAAAAACGCTGCGAAAAAAAAATTTGTGAAATGTGCGGTGAGAATGCTGCTAGTGAGCAAAGGACGCATGAGTGGTTTGCTCGATGTCAAAGATGCATCTCGCTGCACCACCAATGGAAAAGTCGATGAAATTTTGCAACTGTTGAAACAAGACCAGCAGTCACGCTGTCACGAAATAGTGGAGACACTAAACATCAACCACATGACAGTTTGAAATCGAATGCTAGAGAATGTTTACCCCAGGTACTACACGACGGGCAGACGAACCGACGCACATGCTTAGGTGCATTCTAAATCTTCTTTCTAGGCGTTACAAAGGTGTGATGAAAAAATGATAACGTGATGCACTATAATATTGGATAGACCTGATCATTTGTTCTATTTTTATACAAAAGCTATAGCATCACTCATACTCACACTCACGTCCAATTTTTGATAGGTTTATTTGCTGTGGTTTGAGAATATTGAACAAAAATTCATTGTTTTCACTTTTAGAGAACAGGGATGTTCTCAGGTCAGTTGGTCCCGTAGGCTTGTACTTCGACTGATTTGACCTATTTTGAAGACAAACCTGCGTACAAGGATTTCCAAAGTTTCTGCCAAACATGAAGCCGAGAGCTTCATTTTTGCAGTCTGGAGAATATTTACAATAGAAGTGTCATTCTTATAGCTGTAATAAAATTTATACTGATTAAAGAAATGGCATATTTTTTATTTACTACAAAATACTGTGTTACCAAGATTCGACGAATTCATCCTATCCGTCTATGAAGCAAGTTCTAATGCAAACAGATCCTTCAATCATTGCATTCTTGATACTATTACTATTACTATTACTGTTACTATATACAACTTCTGCTTCTAATAAAATTTCAAATTCGTTAACTGGATAAGACTGCAAAATGTCTTAAAGATATTTCTTTCCATTATCAGACACTCGTTAACCCGTAAGTTTATACGACTGCCTTCCTTTTAGAGACTATATAGTACAGGTGCTGCTTTGATAACTATATGGTGGCACTTCCAAGTACTACATGCCTGCGTGTGTTAGTGTATTACAAATCATTTATATTTATTACACATCCTTTAAGCAAAATTGAACCAATTGCTTATGTATAATACTTTACCTCATAGGTAATTGTTGCAAGATCACTTAAATATAAACTTTCCTTTGGTATCTTCAATATTTTTCAAAGCTTCCATTACTTCTCGTTGCGAATAAAGCCGTCAGACGCTGATAATTGTTTTAACCACTAAACGAACTGAACATCTCTTTAAAATTATATAAAACCTTTTACATTTGCATACTAAGAAAGACTCCTAAAAAATTAAAATTTGTTTATGATAAGCGGTAATCATACAACAACGCTACTAAGTTTAACGTAAAAACAAATTGTTGCCAAAGTTCTCTTTTTTGCTTCTATAATAGTAAGCAACTATTGTCCATTGATTTTGGGCATTTGTACGTATGACTATAAGTAATAAGAATAAAAACAAGTAATAGCGGCCTATGAGTGAACAAGTCGCAGAGTTGTTCTAGACAGGCCGCAAACGCACTTGTTTTATTGTATTTTAGTATAAATAAACGTAGTCAAATTTACGTACAATAACATTTCTGGGACCGTGAACTATCTACTTTCTAATTTCCCCGGATATTTGATTTTTAAGAAATAAATAGTTCAATGCTGTAAATGCGGCTAAAATACGAGAAGTATATTATTTCTTCTCATAGTCCACTTACACCAAGAATGTATGGAAATACCACGCGACCAAACGCATTCGCTTATATTTAGTTTAATTTATTAATTAATTATAACAATTATTAATGATAATATATATATATATTTATAATATGAGATTATGTTGCCATTTTTTCTATTGCTTTTATTTAAATACGGAAAAGATACGACTTTAGGGGAGCCACTGGTCCGATCAATCTATGTTGCAAATTCGGTATTTTTGATGTGAACAATACCACCTGACTGGCTGACTGTGGCATCTTCATGTTACAAAATGTAATCTAAAAATACATTATCCTTCATAGCCACACTTGACTGGCAAAAGAGCCTTATGTATCGAAATCTAAGATGTTTAGTTAAATATTGCATTTAATCATTAAACATCAAACTATTGGCACATATGTTGAAATGGAATGAAGATGAGTACCAAAACACTATAGTCAGTCAAAGCAAAAACTTCTCAAAGGCGGCAAATTTTTTCTCACCTATGTTTTTATATAAAACGCACAAGGAGGAAAAGTTTATTAATTTCTTTCAGTTTTTAAAATTATAGTGACACTTTCTCTAGAGTTTTGCTGTAATTGGATTGATTCTATAAGGCAGCCACGGTAACCAATATACATATATAATCCATGGACAGTTTAAATCACCAAGAACCTTCGACAAACTTAATGCGCCAGCTAAAAAGTTTACGTTTCAAGGGTTACAACCGATTCGTGTTTATCTTTAAGATTTCCAATTAACTGAAAAGTCTATATATTACCTCCTGCTTAGCCTTCAGTTTTGCGTAGTGTAAATAAATGACGTCTGTCTTTATTTATTTAATAATTTCAATAGTATTTGTACTTTTATTTGCTATTTATAATTAAGCTTGTTTTTTCTAATGAAAAAATGCAGAAAACCATAGCAAACCAAATTATACTTTTCTTTTTTCCGCAGCTACTTCTATTTGTTAGCGTGCCTTGCACATTCCTAGCAAGACCTTTAAAGCAGTTTAAGAAATTTTGCTACATTATCCGATATGTATCTGAATGCGAAGGACACCTGCGAAATCTTGCTGCTAAGTAGCTGTTTATTTATATCAAATGCTTCGCAACAGAAAATTTTAAACATTTTAGTATCGATAATTGCAAGACGAATGTTATCGAAAATTAAGTACCATAATAGTGTTGCCTAGTATGTCAAACCATCGCTTTGCAAAACTTAGTGAAATTTCTGTATGCAATTTTGAGGATGTCGTAAGGACAATTACGAAAATTTATTAATTGGATGAAGCTCCCATATTTTAAATTTTCATATAAATCTCGAAAAATAAGATTATACAAGATTTTTCCTACCATTTGCAACCATTTGTATAGAGATTAAAATCTTCATAACGCACGTATTCCTTTAGTCAAATTAACCATTTTGTCTCTACCTAAATGCTGTTCTTCGAAATTGCGGCTGTAAAAATTAGGATAATTAAAACTTGGCAAGCGTATTCTTATTTGGTACTTCCAGATCAAGCTTGAACATGACCTGCTCGTAATAGGCAAAAAGCTCGAAAATTTGTAAGAAAGCGATTATGATCACTTGATTAATTTCCACGCATGCAATTGGTCTGACGTAGTTAGTAACAAAAATTCGTTTTAAAGCGAATATAAGTTTCTTTATGCTTCTGTTTATCTCATTTCCAGTAGTGGCTAACTAAGAAAAGAAATATTCAAGAGAATAAAAATCAGTATTCGAAATATTTTATAAGGTAAATATTTGAAAAATCCGTCAAGATTTCTTAATATTTCAAATTTCGCACCTGATAAAAATCAAATTTTCTTTTTAATACATACTCACCGATACGAATAGTCTTATCTTATTCCCTCGTACATTAGGAAAAATGAAACAACTGCCACGATACATATCGATAAGTCAGTTGCTATTCTAGTCATCGAAATAATTTGTGACAAATAACTCTATTCAAAATCCTATGCCTTGTTACAAAGTGCAAACCTGACCTAATAAGTGGCAGTACTATCAAGTAAATTGTATTCTCTATTCTCCAAATTAATGTTTCTTCAAAAAAGTTAAAAAAATTTACTTCATAATTTGACAAAAATTTTAATTTATGTGTTTATGAAAACCTTTGTCTCATCAGTCATAAATTTTCATAGCTCTTTAAAAAAAAAAAAATATTAAACCAAAAGCTGTAAAATCCTAAAAGTAATTGGCATAGACGCTTCACTTTAAATATTTCAGTTAAAAGAAAAAAACCATAAAAAAATTTTCTTATATTACGCAGACACGGATATTGAAAGAAGAAATGAGCACGGTAAGAAATCAGGAAGGTAGTAAAAACGGGTTATGATTATTAATGAAATGTTCACCATGTTAGATTTCCAATGTGGAAAATTTGTCACCTCAAACCATCCGTCAAGTGATGAAGGAAATGCAAAGCATGGTCGAGCATCCTTTGGAAGGCATAAAGATTCAAATCAATGATGCCGATGTCACCGATATCCAGGCATTAGTAGACGGACCGGCTGGTACACCATACGCCGGCGGCATTTTTCGGGTTAAATTAGCGTTAGGCAAAGACTTTCCACAATCTCCACCAAAAGCCTTTTTCTTAACAAAGATTTTTCATCCAAATGTTGCTAGTAGTGGTGAAATTTGTGTTAACACTTTAAAAAAGGACTGGAAGCCTGATTTGGGCGTAAAACATATTTTATTGACTATTAAATGCCTTCTAATTGTACCCAATGCTGAATCTGCCCTAAATGAAGAGGCTGGTAAACTATTGCTCGAACGTTATGATGACTATTCGCAGCGAGCAAAAATGATGACAGAAATTCATGCGCAAGTAAGAGTGATAAAATATATATATTATATAAAATTAATTATATATATATATAAAATTTTTTAAATATATATATGTATGTATATATGTATGTATATGTATGTTTTCACCTATACGTTTCCCATTAAAGGCAGCCAAAACAGCCGACACCAAAGATGATGATGGACCCAGTTCTAAGAAGCACGCTGTTGATAAAAAATTGCAAGATAAGAAGAAAGAGAAATTAATCAAAGAAAAGAAACGCATGCTTAGACGATTATGAGGCAAATGTTTATGCACTGGACGTTCCTAAATTTAGAACTGTTCAAAGCGCGCTGAAACCCTGACCTTTGTGTTATGTTTCCCTTTAATCATACATCACATTAAATATTCTTGCATCATCTACCCCTAGAAAATACTTAAATGCTATTAAAACACAAGAAACTTGTTCTGTCTTAAATAGTCTTAGAACGTATACCAGTGGACTCGAAAACCTTTATAAGTCAAACCTACGAGATAAAATCACTTTCATTCATTTGTAACAATTAGAAACAACATCAGTAAGAATTTTAATTTTAATTTAATGAAAACGTTTCTCATGTGTTATACGATATTGTTTGTGTTAAAATCAACATTTAAAAAAAGAATACATATATTTACACATTGTACTATATAAAAAAATGTAATGTATTTAAAAAAAAAAAGACTTAACTGCAATGTATTTTGAAAGGTTTCGATGGACATGTTTGGTAATGGCGAACTTTGCCCAGCACTCTTAAGAGCACTTAATGAGAGATTTTCTTAGTGTCGTTACAATGATTTAAGAAAAAAAGCAAGAAATCAACCAACAGCTAAATAGCTTGTTGGCCAATTTATGTCCATACATGGTCTCTTACCTGTGTATCCAACATCATATTTACGTACGTACGTGCATTTCGCTACGCAGCTATATTAAACGGCTGCACAGAACAACCCTGACTTATAAATAAATATTTAACATTATGTCAATTGACATTGTTCTGCGCCTGGGGCTTACAATCTAAAGAAAGTTTTTAACTAAATTTTCGCCTTTTTTCAAAATTATTTATTTTACTTTTGGACACGCCTTTATAAAATCTATTTGATCTGTTCTCCGATAGCGTCAAATAATAAATGCACGTATATGATATCGTATACGTATTGTTGTATATATATATATACATGGATATATATATACATATATATATATATATACATATATATATATATATATANATATATATATATATATATACATATATATATATATATATATATATATATATATATATATATACATATATATATATATATATACATGGATATATATACATGTATATATATATATACATGGATATATATATATATATACATATATGTCGCTAAGGCGACAAACGTCATTCATATTTTATACACGTAAATATGTATACGTAAGTTCAATGCATTTGTGTGTATAAATACGTATTTGAGATCAATAAAAATACCGCATGCATGTTGGCGGCGACCAATTGCTGCTGCTTGCATTGTTGTTTTTGTCTGCGTGTTTAGTTATTTTAGCTCTTGTGTATTATTTTTATATATATTTTTTTTTCAGTAAGGCTCAAAAATGCAAATACATGTCAACCGCAATGTTAAGAACAGTGATTTTAAAGGTTTAAAAAATGTTAAGAAAAAGTCAAGAGTTTATAAAATAACAACGCGCAACTAACTACATGACTAATGAATGAGAAAAAGTAAGAAGAATTGCACAAGTATAGGGCTGAATTTTTTAAACCAAAGCTAGATATATGAAGATCGCAAAAGCTCGCCAGATCGGTAACATTTCTTCTCAAAATTTTAATAAAGTTTTTCAATTTGAAATCAGCTATAATTTGATTTTAGCAAACTCTTTGAATTTAATCTTTAAAAGCTAATTAGAAAGACACATCCATAGGCCATGGAACTGGGGAAGTAAAAGAACGCAACTTCAATATTTATTTCGATTAAAACAAAGGAAAAATCGTGCTGTCTCTATCTTTTGGTGGTGCATACACATATATATATACATATATTTTGCCTGTTTGCGTAGGCACGACTTTTATGTAGTTCCCGATAAGCTGAAGGTCATCTTTCCACAACAAGTAGCCATGTGAAAGCAATAAACGCAGTACAGATAAGCTTCATTCCATTTTCAGTGCCCAGATGTTGAACTAGCTTGTCATGGGAGAGTTAAAAATAGAAGATCCAAAGTTAGGTCATTTTAAAGTCGACTCAAAATTTCTCTATTTATTTCTAAAGGCTTTCAGCGGCACAAAAACATAATGACAGAGATCGAGTGGAGATATTCGCATGATTGCAAAATATAATTGGGAAGTGCATTATAACAATGTAATGTTACATTAAATGTTGGAGATGAGTTGCATTATCTTGTATGGTATGATGCTGACATATATGTGATACACACATACATATATCAAAAAATTCAACATACATAGCGATATTAATCCTAATCTTATCAGGTTTTTTTTTTTAACAAAGCATTAAGATGTGAATCTCCGTCACTTAAGGGAATGCTGGGAGTAATTAAAATATTATTTATATACCCAAACAAGCGATATGTATAAAATGTTATGTACAGGCCACATATATTTCCGGCAAATGCAATCTAAAGTAATCGAGGAATTTACGTTCAAAGTTCAAATGAGCCTCAAAGATTTATCAATGTTAATACGATTGCCTTACTTAAAACCGTGTCTCAGTTACCCTACAAGGTATGTTGTACAGCTTTTTAATCAGTGAAAGGACAGTGCGTCAATTTTTGCAAATCCGTTTGGCTGCCTCTTATTGGAACTTTAAAGGTCACGTTGTTCAAGATAGCATGAAAATTCTTAGTGAAATTCAGTTCAGTTAGTGAAACTCAGTTTCAGTTTGCAAAACATCTATTGAAAATGATTCTACAAATTGAAGAGAAAAAGGAAAAATTTTTTACTCTGCTCCTTAACCCGAGAAGAAATTTGTAAATATATTCTGCCTTCAAATTGCCCTAATAGAAAGACATGTTATATAGATTCGATTATAGGTTAGATCGGAGGGTTTGAACCATTTTGAAGTTACCCTTCAACTGGCCTTCGATATTATTTGTGCTAGATCTTAGCCCAATAGCTTCTACAGCCGGCAAGTTACAATTTATGTCTATTACAACTATTAATAGGTGGTTCTTGTCCGTCTTCTCACTAAAATACTTGACAGTCATGATGAATGCGATACAAGCTAAGATTTGCAAATGTGTGTTGTACTGTTGCCCTCGTTATGGAGGCATCAAGCATAATGTCTGTAGCCATTAACAAAGCTAAGCTCCGGTTCTCTTCGTGTTAATGTTTGCGATCGAGCGCTTTGCTATTAAAAGACAGTAGACAGATACGCTGGCAGATGACTTTAGAATTTCTACGATATACAGCATCTTTAAGGTGTTTTTCGGAATTTAAAAAAGTAAAAAGGTGGTGGAGCATACCGCATGGCGGTTCTAAAAGCAACGAAATTCATATATTGATCTTGTATAAGATCCATTGAAAGATTATTCATATTCAACACATGAAATACTGACAATAAGTCAACATAACCTAGAACTAAACTAACTAAATTAAATGGAGTTAAGACAAAGCATTCATTCTTGCTGTCCATCAATTTCAAAAGTAGGATCTTACAAGAGGATTTCAATTTCGCGTAAAATATTTCTGATCACTTGAAGATTTTTATTTTGTTCAAAGGGTTATCAACGGAAGGCATTCTTTTCCATTGAATTGATTCAGGTTTGATGTTGATTTAATTCTATTTATATAGATCTGCATATGTAACGCTTCATGCCACTTAATAAAAATAACGATTTCGTGAAAAAATTACATTCCAATTTGTTTTGATAAATCGAAGAAAAATACGGTTGCAAAAATGCTTCTTTGAAAATATCTTAAGGCGCTTTGAAATTTCTCAAAAATTTGTCAGTCGCGAACTGCTTTGTGGCCATTTTTTTTGTCATAGGGACTTCATGTCGGCGATGATATGAATGTAAGTTTTCAATGTTCACTGATAACTATTGGATTATAGAAGTTCGAACTTTTTATTGGGAAGAAAAAGGGTTACATCGCGACTTTCGTTTTTCTCGTAAAGATCCCTGGTCCATAGTTTATATGAAATATGGTGCGGGTGGTTCGTTTTTATACCTATCAAGGAAAGACAAGACATTTCACATCACGTAAGTATATGCGTATAATCTTTGTTATCGTAAAAGTTCAAGGCCATCCGTCCCGCTGTCATTTGCCGCTATAGCTTTTAGAGCCGCGAAATTCGCAAAAACGAAACCTAAAACTTTTATTAAGCTTCGCTCCTCAACAAATATACCTACACACAAAAGAGTTATTAAACGAAATATTCAAATTATTGCTGGGTACACGTATGCATCCGAAAAATCATTAAAGTTGGCAAACGTTAACCCAACATTTAGTGCAGAGATTTCTCAAGAATATCTAATGTAAAAATGATCCTAATCGGCAGACTTATGCGGCCAATTGGCAAAATATTCTACAACTTCCCGTATTGGCGTGAGGTCTTTGAGTATTTCTTTGTTGTTTAATCTGTTGTTGTGCGATCAAAACACTGTCTAAATGCTAAAGCGGAAAACTATTCAACTCAATGTCAGTGATTCGTAAGATTTAGTAAGAGCCCAATATTTCTTTCACATACGACGACGAAATTGACAAAATTCTTAGATCAAACTATATCCAAGTGGAATTGAATGTCACGGGCAATAGGAATATCTTACGATCAGTATGAAACATTATTATCACATCAACTTAAGCACACTGTGCGGTAGTAAGTTAAAATTTAATGGAACGCTTTGATATAATAAGAAGGGAGCGGGTTGATGAAAAATAAAGATAGACGTTACTGTTGTTGTTTTGATTCGATCGAAACAGTTCGTCATATTACCATTACATTGTTAAGAGTTAAATCAGTTGTGACGCGATACTTGCGCGATCAACACATACGATCTAAAATATTTTGCTTAAGTTAAGCAATCATAAAATTCAAGTCGAATTACGCGATCAAATGTTAAAACGCTTCCATTTTGTGTAAGAAGGAAAAAATAAAAAATAAAAATTAATAATAATCATAATAATAAGAAATATATAAAAGAACAAAACAAAAAAAATATCAATAATAATAATTTAGAAGGTGAAATATTTTGGGAACAAATAAGAACAAAAAAAAAAAAAAAATTGTAGGGTCTTACGATGGCGCAAGTGCAAGCGCAAGAACAAGCAGCTAAAGAGTTTGAGTTTTGCAAAAGAATTGCTTCTTTTTTTTTTTTTTTTGTTAATCAACATCTGAACAGTTACGTTAGGCTTTCAAGCATGAAATTAATGCTCTATGGTGATAATTACTTGATTTGCCGCACAAATCCTATCGTTTTGTTATATCAATCATCATCTAACTCTATCCTGCTATCAAAAGACGAAGGTACTGAGAATAAAATGCAGAGTGCGTACTGAAGCGTTCCTATACATATTTCTACGCATTTTCTTTTCTTTACTTTTCTCTTTTTTTGTGGTTGTTTTGTTTTTGTTTGTAAAAATCACCAAAAACAGAAACGAAGCCAGTTTTCATGATTATTTCAAAACATGACTAAAAAATCAGACGTTCATGCGTTAAGTTGACCAAAAATATCATAATAAAATTGTTACAGTAACATTCTACAACTAATTCATGGAATACGTACGGAATATGTACATATATATGTATATACATTTATATATATATATATATATATATATATATATATATATGGATATAGTATATTTATGTAGCAATAAATAAACACACAACGTACGATAAAGATATATATAAACAACGCCTCTGTAAAATTGAAGAAATACATATACGTGTTCATGTGCGTGTTACTTGTGTGTGTGTGTGTGTGTGTGTGTGTAGCGCGTTATATATATATATACCTCGTTTAGGTATAAAAATATTTGTAAGCTGATGCACCTGCAACTTGACCGCAAATTAATTCCTAGAAATTCGAGTATTTCTTAAATAAATTCGAATCAATCCTACAAACGTATATAGAAATTATTTATAGCAAGGAAAAAAAAAAGCTTACTGTCATTAGAAATTGAAATAATTCCGACGACGCCAAGCGTCTATTGTAGTAAATTGATTGATTTGATGCAAGCCATATACTAACCTATATACATATATCACATTACCAGAGATTCAAAAGGTTGCGATCAACCTTTGAATGAAATCTTTTATAATACAAGTGCCAAGAATCTATAGAACGCATCTAAGATCATATTAAAATAACTTAACTTTTGTGCGTTTAATTAAAATTTCACTTTCCTATAATAAGCGAAGTGCCTTCCTTAAATGCAAAAAAATCCATCCATCCATCCATCCATCCATACATATTTTGTGTGTATTATATATTTACTAATTATATAGGGATCGGTACAAATATAAAAGCAGTTTACTACTCCTACTTAGACTTTATAAACAAATCTGTACACATTTGTCAGGTTAGGCCATTGTCATTCATCATATATATATACATATATATATATTGTGTTGGGTTGTGTTGTGTTGCGTTGCGTTGCTTCGCTTCGCTTTGCTTTGTGTTGTGTTGTGTTGTTTCTCGCTGATCTGTCAATTCATTCACGCTCATTTCCATGTCTATTAATCTTGTCTAACAACTCCAGGTACATATATGCATTTCGCTCTCATTACAATAAAAGCAAAAAGCGTTTACACTCTTGCTTGCATTTTTTGTCATAATATTGTTATTGTTATTGTTGTTTATCTAATCACTATTGCTCTTGGAATATTGATCATTGGCGACCTTGTGGGTTATTGTCGTTACGAAGTCAGATTAATCGGTTAACCGTTAAATAATTGAAACATAAAAAAACCGCTTCACTTTTGATCTTCAAGTCTTTACTTAATTCGTTAATATGACATCCGTTTCAATTCTCTTAAATTAAATATACGTACATTGTCAAGAGATGATTCAAAAAGACATAATTTACACACACACATACATACATAAATATAAGACACATTCACGCAATAAGATTTGAATTTAAGGGAATTTACAGCCACAACATTTTTTAATATTAGGTG
Source organism: Glossina pallidipes (assembly GCA_000688715.1). Classification (NCBI taxonomy): domain Eukaryota; kingdom Metazoa; phylum Arthropoda; class Insecta; order Diptera; family Glossinidae; genus Glossina; species Glossina pallidipes. The sequence continues at coordinate 1,576,666 of KK499789.1, read as the reverse complement.
CGCGAATCAGTTTCCGGCTTTTACGTGAAGCTGGCGCTAGTTGTCTTCTTTTTTTTTTTTTGTATACCCATCTGCAAAGGATGAGGGAAAACGTTCGCCTCATCTACAAGTAAGCTTTAGAGACCCCATAAGCTACATTTATTTTCTTCATAAGCAGCAAATTCTGAATCGATTTAAGCCTGTCCGTCTGTCCATCTGCCCATGCACGCAATGTCTACTATAAACATTCCCCTGGCCGCAAAAATGAGGCTATCGACTCTAAATTTGACAGAAACATTGGAAGCTCCTGCACGCAGCTTGATGGTCTCAATCGGTCGAAGAGCACGCCTATAAGACTACGTAAAGTGAGAATACCTCTGTTTTTCAAAAGGAATAAAAAATTGATTTTTTACTCATTACTCATAAACTATAGCAAATAAATGTACAAAAATTTGTACATATATTCTATGGACGATGCCGTAATACCTCTAAAATGCAAAAAATTTGTTACGTCTACCCAATATTATAGTGCGTCAAAATTTAATTTTTTTACCAATACCATTATAACGTGGAGAAGCAAGCTTCGAAAAGCCCGTAGAGTATATAAATTATTAGTCAGTTGTAATTTCGGAATACACCTAAGCATGTCCGTCTCTTCGTCTGCCCAACTGTTTGGTATATGTGTGTAAACATTCTTCCAAAGTTTTCAAAGGAGACGCCTACAACGTCCACATACCTACGCGACAAAAATTTTTATTTTGAAAATAGAAAAAATCAGCCGCGCCCACTCCATATTATAGACCATGAAAATTTGGTTCTTTTACTATTTTTGTCCTTTTTAGGACAACGCTGATGGGTATAAAAGATTTGCCCACAATCGAATACAATTTTCTTACTGTTTGCTTTGAAACACGATTTTTCAAAACTGCGCATAGCACAATTCGAACAATTTCCATTTTTTTCGATATCTTTGAACTAACATTTTCAAGAGAAGTAAGTACGAGCTGGATCTTCTTTAATTTAATTCAGATAATATTTTTTTGTCGAAAATTGAATTTTTCCATTCAAATACGAAAATCAAAATTTTTAAAAGTCTTCCTCTTACATCTGCAGTTATGTAGAAATGCGGATGAAATGAATTTTTTGAAGTTGAAATTCACACCAGTGACTTATAGAGCGTGCCGCAGATTACCTTGACTTGCTTCGCGATAATGGCTGCGGTGCTGCTGTTTTCGTAATTTTTCTTTTTTTAATACTTACGTCTATGCTTCAGGACTTTCTCGAATACTATTATACTGTTACCCCCCTTTCCCCTGTTACCCCATTCCGAAAGAATTGTAAGAAAAGGCTTTTTTGGGCTTTACATGCAGATGTGTACGATCTTGTAAAGGTGTTAATATATTGACATATCCGAGCCACTTTTCGAAAAGAATATATCACAAAGTTAATGTAAGGTAACCAGCTCGACCGATTAGTTTTATATAGTAATTTCTGTGAGCTAACTAACACTGACGGAAATTATTGTAAAGGGCAGAATTTAAAATTAACTTTACCGTTTCATTTAAAATTAACTTTACCGTAAGCGTTACCCGATTTAAATGCAGACGTGACTACTAAATCAATTATATTTTCCACGTTGCGTTCTTTTTGAAGCCACACGCTAAACATTTCTATAATAATAAATCGAATTAAACTTCTCTGTAGGGCGCAGTAACATAATGTAATACGACGGACGGATATTCATAACAAAAGATTTGTTTATGTATCTGTCCACAAAGCAAACTTTTCAGTAATTACTGATAGTTTTCTTCCAGTCCAGTCTTTAATGATAAAAGTACACACATATTGCAGAAAACGACGATCCAGACAATTTTAGTTTTGTCCTCACCGTACACATACTAACGAGAGGAAGCAAAGAAGAGATAATGAAAGAGAGATGGGGTGCGAAAGGGAGGTAAGAGAATAATGTTGGGTTAAAATTTGGTAAATAGCAAATGCCAACTATGTGTCGAGGCGGTCGCTCTTAAAGTAAAAAGCTTTTTCACTCAATCGATTATTGCATGTGCGCGCAAGCCTGCATTTGATTCGAAGTCGATGACGATCCTCTTCCTTATACCCACTATTTATACCTATGAAGCACGCATCGAAGGGAACAAAAAATACTTTGTTCCATGATCATGATTTTCAAATAGCAAAACAGATTTAGGCAAATGCATAAATCTGTTTTCTACTGAAGTCATGACTACTGTTCAAGTAATGTTGTGTGCAAAAGAACAAATTTGTTTTCAGTTTTTTTGTAATTTTCCCTTTTGTCTTAAACTGTGGCCATAAAATTTTGCCTAAAAGCTCAAGTTCGGTCACCGAGTTTTTTCTTATTAACTAATGTTCGATTTTGTTTTCGACTAACTCGCTCCAAGAGTTCCTCTAGAATTAACCAAAACATGATATATACATAAGGTAGCGCGGCTTAACTTTTTGTGCCTTGTGCCGTTATTAGCAGAGTGCTGTCAAACTGTATACAAATATTGTATGCGTGATGTATGACATATAACTATGTGGAATCTTCTTTGTTTCTATTTCTCTTTTTCACTCTCTCTCTTTGTCTATCTGTCTACCTATCTCTTTTTTTTAATGGATCTAGAGACAATGCAGGGGCAATTAGTAGTCCTGCAGTGGGGTAAAAGCCATACCGGACTGCTTTTGTATCACTTCGAGATGGACCTCCTGCTCCGCATTTTCTCACCATCCACTGCTATACGTTTGAGGTGAGGATGTGGGTCCACTTTCCTCTCGAGTCCTTTTCCTGTCGCTGCTGTCTTGCCGTCAACATGATCTGTAGACGTCGGTGTAATTCTCTGCGCCAGTACTTCTTTTCTTTGCGCCAGTATGGATACACAACTACTCCTTCAGTAGTAACTTGATAGGTACTATCTCCGCCAAGACCGCTGCCGCTGCCGTCGAAACTTTACGGTAAGCTGATATCATTCTGAAGATGCACGGGCTTTGAACCGCTTCCAGGTTTCTCTGACCAAATCGTTTCGGCGTACGTCATGGCATTTAAGTGTACGCCGAGACTGTTTTGGCTCTTTTCCGTTTGTCATAATTCAGCATAGAGTGATTGCGGCTGACTATGCTTTATCCGAAACCTTCTTAACGTGTTCCGCGAATGTTAGTTTCGTAACCAATTGCGCACCCAGGTAACTGAAATTAGAATTAAATTGAATGCACTATCCATTCACTTTTGTTCTTGGCGCTTGGGAAATCCTTCTATCTGTCACTATTATGGCTTCACTTTTTCCCACGACAGGCTTCAGTTTACACTTATCTGGTCACTTATTTATATTAAGCTATGTTTAGCTACGATCTCTATTCACAGACTCGATGCTTGCTGCACAATCAGGGCAACGTCATCCGCATAACCTATCAATTTCACTCCCCTATCTCTCCTATTTATCTCTCTTCTTACTATATTTGTTATATTTATGTTACTCATCGTATCCGTATCCAAAGATGGATGGATGGCATGGGGTAATGCAGGTTTAAGCCGTGCGCGTTTTATCAAAATTTTCCTATATGCGTTTGCACTCGGTACAGTTGCGCCTCAAACGTTTTAAGGACTTCAAGGGGAGATGCACCTTTAAAACAATAATAATAATAATGAACTAGTGAGCGTGAAAATTAAAAAATAGAGACAAAGTTTATGTTACAGTGTATGTGTGACCATGAATTAGAAAAACAATTTTAAACTTCTTACATAATATTTTTAAAGTTCTTTGCATTAATTACATTGCATTATATGCAAATGTTTATTTTCAGTAATTAGGTGCATAAATAAATAAATAAATAAATAAATAAATAAATAAATAAATAAATAAATAAATAAATAAATAAATAAATAAATAAATAAATAACTAAATAAATAAATAAATAAATAAATAAATAAATCAATAAATAAATATAAAAATTGAAAAATTATTTTTATTATCAATTAAGTGCAAAAAAGTAAAGACTAAATGAATCCATCAGGGATAGACAAAATTGAAACAAATAATTATCAACTGGAGAAGCATAAAAATGATGAATGCAATAAGGAATTGGTAAGTAAATGAAATTTATATAACTGAAAATTGTAACTAACAACATATATATTATCGACTTAAATCAATGATAATGTATAACTGACGTATGGACAGACGGCTCATTAGTTATCTTAATGAGGATGACTTTTCCTTGCAGACCACATTTGCAATAAGGTAAATTCGCAAGACACTGCGATTTCTAACTGAGCATTTACGATGAGTCTCGGGCTCGACCCGAGTGCTCGCTCGATTCTCGTCTAGAATCGAATATTTGATTAATTCTTCTGTACATCTATCTACCAGTGAACTTCGTTTTATATAATTGGGTTTTTTACGGCAACTTCTTGTAACATCTTATTGCTGGCTTTTCTTCTTCTTTTTCTTCTTTTTGTGTTGTATACCAAATAGATCTGATCATTATTGGTGAGCAATAAATTCGGATCTTCTCAAGATTCAAGATTTTTACATGTGACTCTAAGAGGAATGCTGCACTCTTTACACTTCTGTTTCCCGATCGCAAGAGAATATTATGAACTGTGTGTACTTGAATTTGGATCGTTAGTCTGCGGTGGTCAAGGCGACTACACAATGTATTTACCATGCGTCTCCTAATGAAAAAAAAAAAAACACAATTCTGTTTTTCGTTCCATAGGGCGACTTGGAAGTATTTAGATTCAAACATAAAACTTATGCGGACATGCGACATTTAAGTAAATTACTACAAATGGCATTTGATTTGTATTGCGAGTGAAAGATCATGAATGAAACTCGTAAAGAATGTATTGTAAGGGGCTTTTAGGCTTAAGTGAATCTTCTTCTTACAATCGAAAGTCTTCAGAAGGAAAATAACTTTTGTTTCTCGCACAACACATTTTAAATATAGAAAACGCAAGAGTACTCTCTTTCCTGTCTTCCAAGTAACTAACGCGGTAGGTATTTGCCGGCTTTCACACTGCCTCGTGTTGCACTCTTAAGAAGACATGTAAAATGTTTTGTACATGCGTTTTTATTAAGCACAAAAAAAACTTTGCAAGTTAAAGCTACGAGCGATCAAGAGCAAATAAAGTTCTCTTTTCGTTTGTCTCGTGCGCTCTTGACGATAGACAAGCCGGGCTTTACTCCATCATCGTTTCGGTTATTAGCGTATGCTAACTTATATGAAAATGTGTAGAGCCAAAGCTAATGGCTGTGCAAGCTTTGTCATCAACGAAAGTTAATGGGGAGTCGGTTGGTTGGTTGGTTGGTTGGCTGGCTGGCTGACTGATGGTAAAAATAAAAGCTTAAATCCAATGATTTTTCTTATACTTTTTTACTATTATTATTGTTGTTGTTGTTGTTGTTGTTGTTGTTGTTTTTATGCCACTAACGTGAAACATATTTTTTTCGTTTTAAAATTGCGGCAGTCAGTGCAGGTCCAGTGTTTTCAAGCAAACGACGTATTTCGGATAAAATTTTATATACGCTTGCGAGCTTATAAAGAATTAATTGAACTCTGTTATGCTTTCTAATAAGACACACCACAAAAATTGCGGGACTTAGAAATGGTCTAAGCAATCGCAAGTGGAATTCATCGGTTTATACAAATATTATGATCTCTGTTGATTGTTGATTGCATTGTTGCGTTTATGCTACTGTGTGTGTTTGTCTATATATATATATATATATATATATATATATATATATATATGTATATATATGCATATAGTTAGTTATATGTATATTCGTTTAGTATTTGTTGCATAAATTATACGTGTGGTACCGCAATAACATAAAAAGTAACGTAACTTCAATGAGTATGTTGTGAGAAGAGCACGTAAGAATTAAGTGTCAAGTAATGTTCGAGTTACGTAATCTCCTCAATCCTGCAAATGAAAAATGAAAATTGAAAACTAAAAAAAAAAAAAAAAAAAAAAAAAATCGAAAAAAAAAAAGCATAAGTTTTTAAAAAGTATAAATTTTATGGTTGCGAACAAGTGGTTAGTGTTGCTTTTGTTTTTTTTTTTTTACTTAGCTGGTCTTGTCTTTTAGTTAAACAAGATAAATATGCACCATTATTAGAACACAAGCAGGCAAGAAGGAAAACAACAACAATAAGTAAATAAATGAAAAAATAAAAATTGAGAAAAAAAGATTTATTTTAAATTCAATTTAAACCGAGAGCCGTGAGAAAATAATGCCCAACACAATATTGTGGCACCTTAAGCGTACAAACAAACCAACAAACAAATAAACAACTTGTTTGTTAGTTACTCAAATGTTAGCAGCAACTTCTGCTTGTTGCCTGTTGCTGTTGCTATTAACTGCATAAATCGAGTACTGCATAGAATGTGGCATTCACTTCTCTCGTTAGGCGTTCGAAAACCAAGCGTGTGAATTTTTTGCTTTTTTTTCTTTTTTCATTTTTTATTTATTTATTTATTTATTTATTTGTATTTTTCTTTTTTTCTTTTTTTTTTTTCTTCTTAAACGACCAACTGATTAAGCGGATGATTATTTATTCGTTGTCGCATCGAAACCAGTCAATAGATTAGTAAGGAGCTCATTAACGAGTTACATTATTATTATATATCGTACATAAATATATTTACGTCAATGAATTTTAATGCGTACGTAATTTTCATAGGACCTCCTTTTTTATCGTTCTGCCTTTTCACTATAGAAACGTTGCATATGAATATTAATCAAGAACTCAATCCATCTTTTATTATATATATCCTCAATATCAAGCAAACGTAAAGAATATTTTCAATATGTATATGATTTTATTTGTTTGCACAGTTTTTTGTATGTTCACTACCTTTGCTTGATTCGCAATTGAAAGGCGATAGAGAAGTTTTCATATACTAAGTAGAAGATGTTCGTTGAGAAAAGTGTATTGTATTTTTGTAATGGACGCCATTATGACAAACGGGCATTTGGACCATTAACAGTAAAATAATAATTTATTTCTCTTCTCACAGTTGAAGGATTCGTAATTATTTGTCAGCCGGAAGTTCTTTAAAGTATATAAGGAATCTTAGTCAGTATGAAATTGTTGAACGATGTAGTCGTGTCTACCTCACGTTTGTTGTTAGCATGCTCCTGGTTGCTAAAGCTAAGATAAAAACTGACACTTTGTTTTAGATGAATTGGATTCTGACGGCGAATCATTGAATCGATCAGTATAAGGAACGGTGGGTTTATCTTAAGTCCTTCTGTCCGGAAAAACTTAATATACCCTTGTACCACAAGTGCTGCAGCGTGTATAAACGATGAGAACCGTATACATTCGTCCGTCTCCCGCAAAAATAACCCAGGAATCTTGTCTCCAAGTGGGAAACTCTAAGACAACTTAATCATTTACCCATCCTTTTACCCTTTGATATGCACTGATCGACAGGTTTTGAACAACTGAAACTTATATGGTACAATGGCCAACATCTAAGCTACGTATGTATATCCAAAATTTCGGGAAACATGAATCAGCCTTATGAAGCAAGTAACTTCAAGGGATAGGATATTAATTATATATATATATAAATGTACTTAATACATTCACTTTTTTAAGTCCTTAATAAGCATCCATTCGACGGATAGAGGGTTGCAAGACTCACTGCTTTTCGTCGTCGTAAAATTTGCCGTTTAAATTGTAAGACATGGCTACAAATGAATCTTTTATATAGACATGGTCTACGAATAATGTTTCTCAAGACTGACACACGGTTGCTGTCCCTACCGAAAAAATCCATACCATTTATTTTAAAAGTTATTTTAAAAACAATAAAAAAACAGAATTTCATGTTTTGAGTAAACATTGTTTTTTAATGAGAAAAAAATACTGTAAATAAACTCGACATTGACTTGAAATGTGTTATGGGAATGCGTTTGCTTTGTAAACAAGAGTGTTTTGATCGATTTGCTGATTTGAAATCAAGTCGTACCGAGATCGATAGTTCTTCATGCAGTGAACGCCCCAAAGAAGTGGTTGGAAAAGAAAACATGAAAAAAATCCTGAAAATTATTCTCGTTGATCGAAAGATGAAATTGAAATACATATGAAAATGTGGAAAAATTACTGCTTGAAACATGCAATGCAAGGATTAACGATCAAGTTGTTGCTTACAATAGCAAGACTGCATGACTTGAAATCCGAATTACTCGCCCAATCACCGTATTTGAAGATAGTGAATCGCAAGACCAATTGGATGAGAAGCAAACGATACACTTATGCAGCTCGAATGGGGAGCATACTCACCCACAGACATAGCGCCTTCCGATAACCACTTGTTCAGATCGATATAGCATCGATTGGCTGGCAGGCGTTTTCGAAATGCTGAAGAAATGCGCAAATGGATTGGTGATTGATTGGGTCGCTACCAAATCAATATCGTTCTTTCGATACGGTACCGCCATGTTGCCATGAAATATGGGAGAAACGTTGTAGAAGATGATGGAAAATATATTGTACCGACTTTTCTCAATAAATACGTTCTTCAAGTGAAAAAATGATCAAAACACATGCAAGCACCTATTGTATTGGTTTATAGGGGAAAAAATATTGAAAATTTGCTAAACGTAATAACAAAGTTAGTATATCAATATCGCTTAGTGGAGCTTGTGCAAAAGACGGGCTTAAATGACTAAATTAAATATTCAAACAATGTCCCCTGCACGCTAAATATATGAATAAGCATAATATAAATGCCATTGCGTATGAATGTGCGTGTGTGTAAATACGAATTCGTAACTGGCCTGAAATCCACAAACAAAAAAAAAAAAACAAAAAAAAATTCAGTAATAAAAATGTAATAGATTGGCATATGAATCCTTTGGCTTGCCTGGCCGTGCAAATCGCTTAGGATGATAGGTAAACAAACTTAAATTTACTTGAAATTTTGAACAGAACAAATGTAAGCTTCCTAAACGTTACAAACTGAGCCTTTGGCATCTTTTCCGCTTAAAACAAAAGACAAAATCATAAAACAGAGCGAGACTCAAACGAAGCTTGCATGTTACGCTTGAGATGCTTGGAGACTTACGTTTACTAAAAAGTCGGGAGAAAAGTCTTTTACTCTATTTATGCATAATTGAAAATGTGTGCCGTAGCTTACGAAATAAATTGCAATGAACTTGCAATTCATGCGGTAGCTTTCAAAAGACTTGAGTTGAACGGACATAGCTCTAGCGGAGACAATCATGTCTCACATGTCTTCTTGCCCATCGATAGGAAAGCAAAATATTATTAATCTCCGCTTAACATTATAAAATAAAAATTTAGCGCTGCCCATTCTTTACACGCTTGGATGTTATTGAGTCAAATTTTTCATATCAGAAGACATCCGCCATAGCTGCATCAGTATTACGATTCCGTGTACTTAACATATTGTAAGTGCGAAATTTCGCATTTTTCGTATCTATGAACTTTTCGCTAATTATATATCCACAGATCTATACAAAACTAAGGCAAACAAGTAGTAGAGTTATAATTAGGTAAAGCCGATCATTAGAAACCCTTCACAACTTGGCTTAATGCACCACAAGTTATGTATTGTTTTTATGTATAGGCATAATTTTCATGAAAGCCCTCGTATTGATGCATACTCGCACAAACTTAATTTGCTTGTCGAAGATTTCATTACTTTCCAGATGCCACCCTTATAACACCGTCGTCATAGAAGAGTTTGTTTTTATGAGAGGACCTATATATCCTGCAGTCTAAAAAAATGTGTCTATGTGATCCAAATTCCCTATGATTGATTTATTAAGCACAAATTTTCATCATAAAAAATATTAAAAACTGGACCTATTTGGCATATAAAGGCTTATTTGTGATTAGAACCTTCGTATGGGTTGGGATAGCAAAAATAGACCGACGTGATCCAAATTCGATAAGACTAATATTTACGTCATTGGATTATTATTACGAAAGAGTTTTCATTAAGAAGCATTGAAAATTAGACCTTATTACCATACAAAGATACAATTTACGTACGAACGGTTATATGGCAAGGGGCTCAATAAAGTGCTTACTCCGATCTAAAGTTTTCACACCTATTTAGAATGTCGAAATATTATTATCCAACGACTTTTGTCGAGAAGTTTTGAAAATTTGCAATTTTTCCGAATTTTTTTCATTCAAAATATGGCGTCATATGGGAAGTGGGTGAAAAAGTGGAGCGATCGGAATCATTTTGAATAGCGTTCGTCCTTAGGCCAATACACACCAGTTTGAGAGATTTCTTTAAAATATCTCGAAAACTGCGACATGTGGATTGAGCACAAGGCGGGCGGGCAAGCAAGATTGGTATAATAAAAGGTGGGTCTATCTCATGCCCTTCTGGGTGTTACATACTTCCACACAAACTTCATATACCCTTCACCACAAATGATGTAGGATACCATGAAGTCGAAAATAGAATCGAATGATTTACATCACATCATTTACTACCAAGTTGTCATTTAGTTCATTCGAGATGAAGTAAAAACATTATGTAAGCGTGTCAATCGGACACTTGTAACTTTTATTTTTTTGCATCTATCTGTTAGGTGGTCTTACGAGGTATTTGCATCACAGCTCAATGTTTGTTATAAGTTGTGACTTAAAACCCTTTTCACCTATAGTAAGTGAGTCTGGTAGTCTATCCTGGATTCTAAATTCAACTATTGCAGGCACTCACTTGTAAACTAATTCCATGGCTATTAATAACGTATATAGAAAATGATTTAAGCCAACTTTCAAATTTGTATTTTAATTCTTGCTCATCATCTGCTCATCATATACAAAATTTCCCTTCATTCTTCATTATTACGTTCCAATGCCTTGGATACCTTCTGCTATCATATAGAGGGCAAAATTAATCATCGCATAGACAGTGGAAAATTATTCGGACCAATTTTTATCTTCGAATCATTGCTAAAAAGAAATGGAATCGAACCATTTTTAATGATCTTAGTAGTAGGCCATAATAAAGGGGTCGACAATAAGACAATAATGTGAGGGGGAAAAAATCGTAATTCAATATACATCAAGTTGGATAAAAAAAAGGCGTGAAGGTTGACGCCACGTAACGTAGGCCTTTGTGTTTAAAGGATAGGAAGGAAGGAAGGAATTAAAGGATAGGATTTATGTTTAAAGGATACGAAGAGAATCGTTTGTTGCGAGCCCTTTCAACCTCGCCGGCATCTAATGAGATATAAGGTGTCCCCGTTTTGGTTAAAAGAAAGTAAGAAATGTCTCGTCTACCACGACGCCACTGCCAGACTACAGATATTTGCGCATAGTCTATCCATTTTTGCTCTCCTCAGACTTGTGGTAATGAAGGTAAGCTGATCTCAAAAGATGTCTATTTAAATCGCTCGATTCCAATTTATTTGTAATGGGCGTGTGTAAAGCACGTAAAGGGCGTGCCAATTTGCGTTAGAATAAATTGAAAAGAAATCGTGTAACACTAATATTTTTGACGATTTTCGTAATTGTCTTCATAATATCGAAAGTTATAGAGGAAATTATGAAAACAGTCTTCAATATTCCTTTGACGTTGTCTCAGTTTCTAATCTAACATGAGCAGATAATAATAATCATTTTTTAATTTTGATTTCTCAATCGCTCAAATCTGCAAATCGATCCATTTTGGTAGAAATCGAAGTAACTGCCATCTCCAGAACTGTCAAACTAGGCCGGGTACAGAGAAACTAATTATACCTGTTTTTATGGTCGTTCCATATAAATAAAAGTCATCGAGAAATGTTCGAACTTTCCATGCCTTATAACTAACTAACTGTATTATTGAATCTCGAAAGTTGAAAAAGTGCAAATAATTGAAAATTTGAAATAAATTTAATTCTAAATCAAGTGAAATGAAGGCGAGCACAAGAAAAAAGATGTCGCGTGAAAACAGGGTTGGATGTATTTAGTAAATTGTTAAAAGTGTTCGTTTACCTTGTAAGCAGTGAATAAAAACGCGGACTAAAGTCAAACAAAAGTAAAATAATATTAAAGTAAATTTAAAGATTGTTTGGGGATAAAAATAAACTGAAACTAATTAATATTGCTCGAGTTTAAAGTGCGGGGTCAGAGATTATCAACATATATGTACATACATGCAGTATATATATGCACATATATATAAATGCGTAGCCATATATATATATATATATGTGTATATATACATATATACATGAACATATACATATGAATATAATATATATGATTGTATGTACACGTACATATATATATATATATATATATATATGTATATATGTATATGCACATGCATATATCTCACTATAAAATTGCAACTGTATGCATGCGCATGCATGCGGAGTTCAATGTGCCATTTCAGTTGCGGTGGAGGCATAATCACTTAGCTGAATGTCGTGAGTCAAAATCTAGGGCGACCGATTGAGTAATACAACCTCAAACATAGAAATACACAGCCTCGCATACAAAAACAAAATCACTAAAGTAATAGAAATAACAATTGCACTGCCACCACAACAACTTCCACGATCGCGGTGGTTAAAAAGAATACACATACGTAGCATAAGCACTTCTATTAAATTTTTATGTAAATTGTTTTTCTTTTCTCCTTTACACATCTCCTCTCCGCCAATGCTCCGTAACCAATAAAGACGTTCGTTCATACGCTTAAACATCAAAGGCATAGACAAAGCGTCATATGCACATGCTTTGAAATCAGTAAGAATTGAATGAATGAAATACGAACAAATTATCCGCACATGCATGCATACATACAAATACTTGTAATGTGAGATATTGATTTAACTTTCAATATGAATTTGATTTAAATATAATTTAAATATAAATTTGAATAATAAAATCATTAATATTGTGCATAGATAAAACACAGTATGCTAAAATGGTTAGGCTATATATATATATGTGCATATATACATGCCTATATATATATATACCCATATATATATATATATATATATATATATATATATATATATATATATATATATATATATATATAT